>JAXIVJ010005706.1:10000-65000 GCA_036785665.1 Chirona hameri
GTCTAGTTCTGGCAATCATTCCTATATTTCTGCTAATTATATTTGTAATGCAGTTTATGTGAGATGCAAACTTCCTGTCAGAGTCAATGAGGACCCCGAGATATTTAACTGTTTTTGTTTGTTTGATAGCAATTGCGATGCGAGTCTATCTTTACGCGACTACTTTCGAATCTGATTGGCTAAAACCATTGTTTACATTCGCGTGACGTCAGGACTCTGACTCAGAGAGTATGTATATAGTTTTTGATAAACAATAAAAATTTACGGTCTTCTGTCCTGAATCGGTGCGATATAAGGCCATTTTTGACAATGCATCGATGAGCTTCCGATTTTATTGCCACTTTTTCCAATCGCTGTTAGTTGTAGAAGATCGCCGGTCATATAATCACAACAAGCAGAACGCACAATATATTTTCCACTCCATTGGGTATAAAAGCAATACGGGAAAAGCCCGCAGTTTGATGAGGACCAAAAGTACTTGCAAGTACCGATCGTTTAAAGTGTGAACGCTTATCAACTATAACTTGAAATATCTTTCGGTAGGAAAGTTTTCATGCAAAATATGATGAATTTACAATATATTTTGGTCTCGTCTGGCGATTTCAAGTGCTAACTCCATTTTTGTGGGAAAATGTCATTATTTCCCTTGAAAGGAAATAGTTCACCTTGAATTTTTTTTACCCAATACGATTTGATTATATTTTTTAATACAATTTATTTTTATATTGTCAAAAATGGCCTATATCGCACCGATTCAGGACAGAAGACCGTACATTTTTATTGTTTATCAAAACTATATACATACTCTCTGAGTCAGAGTCCTGACGTCACGCGAATGTAAACAATGGTTCAGCCAATCAGATTCGAAAGTAGTCGCGTAAAGATAGACTCGCATTGGAGATGTGCCAACGGGGCGGCCGGCGATCACTTGCTAGCACCAGCTGCAAGCTGACTGGCTGATGGTATAGCCTCTGACTGGGCTAAAACCAGTACAACATTCTTTCGCCAGCACCGCATTCCTTCGCCAAAAACTAAAATATATTAGGCTGGAGTCTTTTCAGTCATAAAAACTTGCAGATAGCGGTTTCCCAACACGGGCTACAAAACTGCTATCTCAGTTTAAAACTAATGTTGAAGGTGAACTATTTCTTTTAAGGTCGACACTTCCCTTTAACAAGGCATGTAACGAATAGGGGTTCAGTAATTCACCTCCTCAGTTTATGGTGTTCTTGAGGTCCCTAATAGAAGAAGAGTAGTCAGCTGACGGTAATATTACGACAGACTGAAAAGGGAGTTATATTTGACTGTCTACGAGATGGTCTGGGGACCCGAGGGGGGGGGGGGGGGCGACAACCCCCGCGCCGGTAGGTTCCGCAGCGCAGCGAGCGAATGCGAGTGGAGTGTTCTAAACGTGGGTCCTTGCGACCGTAATTGCTGTAAAGGTCAGGGCCTATTTTAACATGTTAACTGGGGGGGGGGGGAAATGCCCCCCCCCCCCCCCCCAGTGAGCCGTTTTGCCACCCCCCTCTCAGTCAAGAAATTTTGCCCACCCTGATATCAGTATTTCCATGTCATTTTTCTCTTGATAGGTATTCAACTAAAATAAAGTATGCTTACCTGGTGATAAATGTATACAAATCCCATGCAAATGTCATGATATCACCTAAGTTTGAGCATTTCCCAGCCAAAATAAGCATCTTTAACTCTTGCCCGGGTAGGGAAAATTCACTTCGTGTTCGGGTAAGGGGGGGGGGGGGGGTGGTACGACCCCCTCCTTAGTGTTTCGCCCTTAATTGAGCTAGAGCTTCGATTCAAAAACGGGCGTGTTGCTTGTGACGAGAGGAAGCCGCTGATACCCGATTTTAAGGTCTTGGGTCATTAGATGACCTCTGAGGTCAGTCAATGACCCAAATGTCATCAAAAATTGAAAATGCGTATAAATTGAATTTTATCGAGCTAGAAACATGAATAAGCATATCATAATGCTTAATGGTGCCAAATTCGTAGTCAGCGTCACAAATGTCCTAAAAACTGCCAAATTCCAAAAAGGTCATTTCAGGTCATCTGAGGTTAGTGACCTCGGTTGACCTGTGGAAGTGAATGACCCCAGTGGAACATATAATTATGTAAAATGGATCCCAAATTTGAAATCAGCGTCACAAAATGTCCTAGAAACCGCCAGAAGCCCAAAAAAGTCATCGGAGGTCATCAGAGGTCAATTAACTCATTTTACCTCTGAAAAGGTCAATCGAGGTCACAATCTCAGTGGAAACCACAACTGTCACCTGGAAACACCTGTGCATATGCTCCTGAACAACAAACACTCGAAAACTGCAGAAGTTACAAGCATCGATACTGCGGGACGCCACTTGCGCCTGACATGACCTTGAGAAACAGGTCATAGAGGTCACAGGTCATGTGTGTTAGAAATTCAAAATTTCCGAGTATGTGTGATTTTTTTCTTCAAAAGTAGGGTACTGAAAGTTGCATCGAAATCGGTTGGAAACTACGCGAGTTATTCCAGAAAAAACCGAGGGGGGGGGGGGGGTGGCATCGACCCCCCTACCCGGGTGAGGGTTAAATTATTTCCGGGAATATCTTGAATTCCAATATTCTTTTGAACAATTGCCCATTAGCGGCAGAGTGGGGGAGATCGGGGGCTGTTGGATCAGGAACGTCGCAATACAATTTTGAATGGGTGGGGGGCAACTGCTGAGCCGATTGTATTCAAATTTGGTGCGTGGCTACTGTTTAGGGATCTCTCAGCCGCAAATTTCCCACAAGTCAGGGGTGGGGTGCTTTCTGCACGTGCGCACGTGTGCACCACGTATTTCTATCTCAGAAACTACTTCCCTGATCGAGTTTAAATTCACTATACATTTCCTTCGCGTTCGCTCGTGCATTCGGTAAACAAAGTTACGGAAGTACTGGTTCGGTAAACAAAGTTACGGAAGAAAAATGACCGAATATCCTCAGGGTGAATAGATGTTACTCGTGGAGGTCACATGATACAAATACCACATGGAATATTGGCGGATCCAGAACGGGTGGTTTGGGGAGGGGATAAATTCAAAAAAGTCTCACAATTCTGAAAACGCATCGGATTTGGCTTGCTTATGCATTGATAGCTGACTTAAAGATAGACTTTCCTTAGTCAAAGTTGCTTAGATTGTCTTCTATATCAGGAAATGTGTCAATCTTGCGCCGATTTCAGGCGGTTGAAAGGGGGAGACAATTGCCCATTTTGTCCAACCGTAGATCCGCCACTGTATTTTGCAAAAGATGCGGGGACTAGTGAAAAGTGGGCAAATTAGCCATTTCCTGAGGATTTATATGCATTTTCATGTTTCCCCAATGACTTGGAACGTCACAAAATAGACTTCACCTTAGGTCAACGATGTAAAAATCCTCCGAAATAGCAGAATTGTAGGTGTTTATGACCTGATTAAATCCTGTGAGTATCTAACTGATCGCTCAAACAATGTGCTGCAGCATGACCTTACATTTTTGGAGGTGGGATCACTAGACCTGACTTAGTGACGTGACCTGAGGAGACCCGCAGTAAACATATTAACAGGATTTGGGCAATTGACAGGCAGAGGTCAAAAAGTGTTCGGAGTGCTACCTACTATTACACGAAGCAATATTGCTACCTCGGTGTATAACACGTGTATCAAGATCTGTTACATTATTTATTAATCATATGCGCTTCTGCCAATCTTGTGTGCAAAATACCTCGGCACAGCCGTCTGCACGAAGACTGGCCATTAGAGGTGCCACTTTTATACCCGCTTACCCACGAGACGTGGGTAGTTACTACCCACGTGGGTAGTTGTGGGTAGCACAAGCAATCATTTGGCTGAAGTGGGTAGTTGGGGGAGCAGAATTTTCAACTTTAACCCGCGCACTGCAGGGGGTTTGATTTCCGCCCCCCCCTCCCCCCCCCCCCCTCAGGTTTTTCAAAGATAGCGAAAAAACGGCGGCGCGCAGCGCCGCTGGGTTTTTGCACACCTGTGAGGACATCAATTGCGCACACTTTGAAGAAAAAAAATCATAGCTTTGGTATTACTGGTACTCTTTTCTGTCTGTCTTAATAATACTCTCTTCTTCTATTAGTGTCTAGGAACTTCAAGTTTTTCATGAATAGCGGAAAACGGCGAAGCGGAGCGCCGCGAAATTTGGCACAGCTGTTTGGGAATGAATTACCCACATAGTCTGATTTTGTTTTACCTCGGGTCATCTCAGGTCAGGTCACCAGACCAGGTCAAGTGACCCCACCTCCAAAAATGTTTGCAGTTGTGCCAAAGCCAGAGTTTTTCACCGATCAGTTTGAAACTTACAGGATGTCATGAGGGCATAAGTTCTTACAATTCGTATATCTCGCAATTTGTATATCAGTGACCTTAGGTCAGGTCAATTTTGTAACCTCCCCATAATAAGTCAATGGGGAAATATACAAATGCTAAGGATATGCATGATATTAGTCCAATTACTTCTGGATCATGTTATTATAGGATATTCTTGATGATCCAAGTGCAAGTTTTGTTCAGTGACCCCTATTGGGTCATTTGAGGTCATGCGAGGTCACCATCACTTTTGTCAATACCTCCCGACATAATGAAGATAGAGAAGTGAAACAGACATCAATGTGTTTGTCTCGTCGAGACACGTCTTCCCATATGCAACATGCCCTACTTGGGTCACCACTTGACCTTGACCTGAGGTCGATTTTTTAAGTTAACTTAACAAGGTCTCAATTCACATCATTCAAAGCGCCTTGACAAGATAAACACAATGGTGTTAACACTTTTCCGTTATGTTTATTACATAAAAAGTTAATAGCGAAAAATGATTTAGCAAAAAAAAAGTTTTTTTTAACCTCTGGAGCCTTAAATATTGACCTGAGATCAAATTTGAGGACACCTTAGCGATTGTAAATTTCACTGGCTGGCGGTTGCTTTTTTCGGTTTGTTTCTAACTAGCATAGTTTCTGAGATATATGTGAATTTCTGGAGCGATGTCCTAAACAGGAAAAACGGGAAAATTTGACCTTTGATGACCTCTGGTGACCTCAATTTTGACCTGACCTAAAACAATAGTGAAATTCTTTCGATAGAACATGTATCAAGCTATCAAATGCCGTTTTCCGCTTCTCGCTACGTAGTGTAGTTTTCCAGATCTCAGGGGGGGGGGGGGCGGAAATCAACCCCCCCCCTGCAGTTCGTGTTCGGCGCAAAGCCCCTGCAGTGCGCGGGTTAAAAGGGAAAGTTTAAACCTTATTTCAGTGACTGCACTTTCATTTCAGCAATATCATTCAAGTTTTATTGCATGAATTTACATAATTTAAAAGGGTTTTTGCTTTAGTTTTCTTCAATCCCAAAATAGTACAATTTATGTTGAGGGTAGTTGTGGGTAGTTGACAGCTTATTTAAGCACGTGGGTAGTGGTGGGTAGTTGAACAATGTGTGCGGCGCGGCGCGGGTAGTCACAGGGCCTGAAAAGTGGCAGCTCTACTGGCCATTGGCCAAAGTTGTCCTCTGGCCCTGTGAGTAGTTGCGAAAGCTGAACATCTGATTCCACTCTGGTATTCCACTTTGGTATTCCACTCAATATATAGCAGGCCTCTAATATAATATCAAAAGGTCCTTTGATGATGAGCTTTTGGAATGTTATTGGATTTATTACCTGAACATCATAACTTTCCAATTATTTAGAGATGCCACTTGCTGAAAATGGCATCTAATCAAATTAACAATCTGCTATACAGGAAAAAATGCATATTGCACAGCCAAATTTTGTGTCAACTAAAAAATGAGTGTATTGAAAGTGGTAATGTTGACAGTAATGTCCACTTTCTGCCAAAGAACACAGTGTCGCCCATTATATTTTGTGATATCTTGCCTGATGTATGAGAACCAGGAAAAATGGAATGCAATGCATGAAATAGGTTATTACTTATCAGCAGTGTATTTGTTTTACAGATGTAATCAAAATATTTACCCTGCATTGAAAACTGTAAGCAAAAATAGTTAGAGTTGGCACCAAGAAATAATATAAGATGAACCACATGACCAAGTGTAAAGTTCTATACCCCAACAAACATTTGCCAACCAGTCTACAACAAATAGGAAGGATTGGGACAAATTTAAACCAAAATTTCACCCAAAATGTGATAGCAGGCTGCCACAATGTCATAATATTCAATGTCATAAATTCATATCACAGCATTCCTTGTATAGCAACCTATCAAAGCAATTGGTCATTTTTGGTGTCTTATCAAATGTCATAAATTCATCCTTGTACAGCATTGTATCAAAGCAATTTGTCATTTGTGTGTCTTTTTCTGAACTCTTTCTACAACTGGCAATTACCTTCATAAGTTGTGAGCTTGTGTTGCTTCAGGAAGCCTGAAGCTGTGAACATATTACATGTTGAGTGAATTGAAAATGAACTTCCACACCTGACTAGATGTGAGCCATGAACACGGTCCTAGGATTGCCTTTGAGCTAGGGTGCAGTGCAAAAATTCTGGCATAAAAAAGTACAAAGAGTGGAAAATTAAACCAAAACCACATGTACAAGGTGCTGAAATTGTGTGATATCTGTGATACCAGAACCCTTCGATTGCATTCTTGAACATCTTGAAATAGAGGGTGGTGGCCAACTATTGTGGTGAAATTTATCCGAAAATTCATGATTTTTTTTCAAATACAGGATGGATCACTCAAAATAGACCATAGGCATGTGTCTAAAATACAGGGCTATGATTTTCACATACAGAGTTTGTTTTTTCACTACCAAACGCAGAAAATCGTGTGATACCCGCTGATACCTGGTACTTAGTTGGTATGTAAGTACCTCTACTTTCGATGAATGGGTACTTAATGCCCATTGGTCTTCGACCATTACTATCTTCCTCGTCGCTGGATACGTATTTTTTTAGTAAGTGCAATACTGCAGTGCGGTATTATTAACCAGCGATTACCAAAAAACAGCAATTTGACTCCCCGGGATTGGTGGCCGGAAAGATAATGGCCACTAAATTCGCGAAATGAAGCGTCGCACAGCGAGCGACACCTGATGATGCTTAGGTATAAAAGAGCTAATGGTTTGCATATTAAGTCGGCGTCTTGATGTCTCTTTTCACGCACAGCGTTTCCTAAAATTGCTACACGGATCGCTGTGTCATCAACCAAAAATGCTACACACCATAGCGTGCAAGAAGGCACTTGTTTGTCCTCTGTTGACAGGCAAGCAGTTGTACCAAAAAATCGCGTCGCGAAATGGCGTCGTTTTCCGCTATTTCCAAAAAAACTAAGGGGGAGGGTATCCGCCCCCACTGGCGGATCCAGGGGGCGTACATCAGGGGCAAATGCCCCCTCTCCCCCACAGGAATCTGGGGGGGGGGGGGGGCATGAAATACAAGTATGCCCCCCCCCCCCTTGCGCGCTCCCTGCACTAAACGTGAAAAACAATGATCTTAGGAGAAAACTTCTTCTCTCATGTGATTGAATTTGAAGTTATTATGTATCCCTTGCTTTCAATGATGGACAATGATAGAACAGCGCACCTGATCAGTGGCGGATCCAGGGGGGAGGGGCCACGGGAGTCATGACCCCCCCCCCCCCCCCCCCCTGGGCCATGGGGGCACCAACGCGCCGGGACACCAGGGGGACCGCCAAAATAAAGTTAAAAAATCCGCGCCGCTTTGCGGCGCAAATCATTAAGTGTTCTTTAAACCAATGGCACCACCGCGCCAGTGTTCCAGGGGCAACACCGTGCCAGTGAACCAGGGCACCATCGTGACGGTAGGCGGGACTGTGGGCGAGGGGAGATACCGGGGCACTGTGGCTCCTTGAATCCAGGAGGGAAAATAATGGTCTGCTTCCGCCATGAAATCACAAGTATTGGTCGCTGGAGAGAAAAAATCGCGAAATAATGCTAAATTAAAGTTGCTAAATTATGGCCAAAAAAAATCCTTCATGCATCCCGTCCCTTGGGCACCAACCATGAAGGGGCAACAACGTGCCTTTATACCATAGGCAACAACGTATCGGACTCGGGGAACCCTGAGGGCCCCCTTGGGCTGATACATATAGATTATAGAACCTTTTTTTACGATTTCTTAGGGCCTAGTTATCCAGATAAAAACAAAATAAAGCAAAAAATTCCGCGCCGCTACGCCGCGCACATCAATCAGTTTTATTTTCCAATACAAAAGGGTCTAATATAAACTGTACACACTGGTGGCTTCAGGAGGGGAAGAGGATATCGGGGCCATGGTCTTAAATGGGGGGGGGGCAACATGTCTTTTGACACCACCTTTTGCTCCAGACATATTTCCTCGTTTTGACCCTGCATGCTGGTTCCAAAAGCGAAAATTAGTTCTCCAGCCCGCTCAAAACCTCAAATTTTGGAGCCGCTATGCGGCGCAATAATATTGTATCGTATGCATAAAATTTACCTCTCGTAAAACAGCTTCCAACCCCGCCCCCCCCCTTCCTCCCCCTGGTCACGAACCTCGACTTCCCTCTTGGCCAATTCTTCATCAGCTGCCTGGGCCGCCCTTGACTGTACAAATTATATATTTTAGCACCATCTGCGGCACTTTAAATGATAGAAACGGTACGACTGATATTGCAAATAACCTATAGCCAACGTTGTCAATGAAAACAAAATAGGAGCACCCTAAAAATATAGTGGACCAAATCCGTTGAGTTTTCAGATTTGGGTATAGGTACGGTCACCATTGCAATTGATGACCCTCCTTGAAGATTTGCTGGATCCGCCCCTGCGCCTGATGCAATTCAAGCAGCCCCGGTGACACGCGCCCCGCTGGGGGGGGGGGGGGGGGGGGGGGGGGGGGGGGGGGGGGGGGGGGGGGGGGGGGGCAGCAGAATCTGCCCCCTACCCGGATTTTCTCAATAACTTTAAACTGTGATAGATATCAACGTGAAACTTTCAAAACCTTATACTGCATCAATTCTACGTCTTCTCACCAAATTTCAATGAAATTAATGTAGCGTTTTGGGAGATAATAACGTTTTAATGATGTCATGTCATGCCATTTTTGGAGGAAAAACAATAAATGTTTGAAAAATCGTAAACAAATCGAGTTTCAAAGCAAATCGGAAATACAAAAAATCAATTGAAAGAAAATAACATTCTCTTCCAAATGGTTATCTCGGATTTGTGATTTGGGGGGTTTTTTACCCCAAAAATATTTTTTCTTTCGAAAAATGTCCACAAAATCATTTTGTTTTTTGTGAATTCGAGAAGTGAATTGCTTAAGCTCGAATACCAAAATAAGAACACACCGGCCCAAATCCACGGAGGGAAAAATGGGGGGTACCTTTTGCCACAAAAAGATGCCCAAAAAATGGGGTACCTCTCCCCCCCCCCCCCTCCCCCAGTGGTTTTTCCCTTAAAATAGGCCCTGGTAAAGTTAGGTCAGGTTCGATTATGTATCGTTTTTGGTGGCGTCATAGCTTTGGTATTACTGGTACTCTTTTCTGTCTCTCTTAAATAAATAAAAATAATAAAAAAATAAAAATAATACTCTCTTCTTCTATTAGTGTCTAGGAACTTCAAGTTTTTCATGAATAGCGGAAAAACGGCGAAGCGGAGCGCCGCGAAATTTGGCACAGCTGTTTGGGAATGAATTGCCCACATAGTCTGATTTTGTTTTACTCGGGTCATCTCAGGTCAGGTCACCGGGCCCGGGCACGTGACTCCACCTCCAAAAAAGTTTGCGGTCATACCATAGCCACAGTTTTTGGCTGATTGTTTCAAAACTACAGGATTTCATAAGATCATAGGTACCTACAATGAGTTTATCTCGATTTTTTTATGTCGGTGACCTAAGGTCGGGTCAATTTCGTGACCTCCCCACTATAGTGAATGGGGGATATTAAAATGCTTCCTATTCCGAGGATACGCATGATAGCAGTCCAATCACTCCAATTCCTTCTGGATCATATTATCATAGGCCATTACTTGATGAACAAGGTGCAATTTTTGTTCCGTGACCCCTACAGAGTCAGGCGAGGTCACCCGAGGTCACCAGCACATTTTTTGTCAATAACTCTCGACATAATACAGCTAGAGAAGTGAAACCGGTACACCATTCACCACCAGCAAACCGGCACCAGGGAGACACGTCTCCCAGTATACAACATGATCCACTTAGGTCATAACTTGACCTTGACCTGAGGTCAAATTTTGAAGTTGACCTAACCTAGCCAAAATGAATATGATTCGAAGCGCCCTACACCATAGAGTCAAAAATATTACCCTATCTTCATTAGTTCAAATGTTATTTGCGAAAAACAACTTGCCAAGAATAGCCCTTTTTACCTTTTTTGACCTCTGGAGCCTAAACTATTTATCTGAGATACAATTTGAGGACACCTTGGCGATTGTCCTTTTCAAGAGCTTTCAATTGTTTTTTTCCCTAGCTATCATAGTTTCCGAGATATGCGGGGGTCTGGAGCGAAGTCCTGAAACTGGAAAATCTGACCTTTGATAACCTCTGGGCTCTGGTAACCTCAATATTGACCTGATATGAAAATAGACTGAAATACGTTCGATAGAGATTGTCTCCACCTATCTAATGCCGTTTTCCGCTTGTCGCTACGTTGCGTGTTTTTTTTTTAGATCGTAGGGAAGGGGAATCAACTGCCCCGGCAGTTCGTGGTTGGCGCGAACCCCCGGCAGTGCGCGTGTTAATATCATTACAATGAACCTTGCTCGGTCATCGGTGGCCCTAAACACCACTAGTCACTTTAAGACGTATTTATTCCAGTATCCTATTAACCCGCGAGTCACTGGGGAGGGGGGCTTTTTTAGCCCCCCCCCCCCCTTAGGAATATTAGGCATATCTCAATAACTGATGCAGATATCGACGCCAAACGTTCAGTACTTATCCGGGCATCATTTTTACACATTATAAGAAAAAAATAAAAAATTCGTCAGAATTTATTTGAGATATAGTGAATTTAGTGACGTCACTAAACACGATTTTGACACCAAAATCGGCTAAATTTTGCCAGGCCCTACAAATGCCGCATATGAAGCAAAATGCAATCGAAAAACGCTAAAAGGTAGAACATTGCAAGGGCTACAAACAAGCTATCTCGAAATTTCGAAACATTTGGGTTTTGACCCAAAATTTTCAAAAAAAAACTTAAAAAAAAAAAATGCTCACAAAATCAAATATTTGAAAGATATTGAAAAAACCGGAATATATATCAGATAACAACATATGGGCAACTACCACACCAAATTTCAAAATTATATAATTTTTTTTAACTTTCATGACATAAAGTATGGGTAAATCATGACGTCAGATTTTGAAATTGCGTTTTTTGGATTTTATTGACCGGATACAGACAAATAAATGCCAGCACTGTTTTCTTTAGATAAATCTGATATAGAAACATGCCTTTTTTATTTCGATTTATCAATTTCAAATTTTGACCTTCAGTGACCTGAACTTGACCTGAACTTGACACTAACTTCACGTAAATGAAGTCAGGTGGTAAAATGACTTCTACTATCGAATTCTACGCGTAAAAGCATCCATAAACCATGTGCTGCTTGACTTTCGTTGATATTTTGAGTGTAGTAACCTTTTGTGACCTGACCTTGACCTTGCTCTTTTCCAACAATCTCACTTTAGCTCATGTGGGATATGTATCATACCTTTGACATCACTTTGGGTGATTATAGGCGTAATCGAAGGCCATGGATGGCAAGTATTGTCCATAAACTCAAATACCTCGATTTTGACGTTTGACTTGACCGTGACCTGACATGTGACCTTAATTTGACATTTTTAAGTTTGCGTTAGGCTTCTCTCATTGAGCGCTTTCGAATGCCGCCTTGCGCGTCCCGCTGCGATCATTGGTTCTGAAGATACCAGGGGGGCTAAAAAAAAGCCCCCCCAGTGAGTCGTGTTACAGAATATACCCCAGTGACTGCCGGGTTAATCGTCACATTCGTTGGTTCTAAGTGAATGCAGGTGTATATGTTTTTTTTATAAATTGTGTTAGATATGAATTCAATTGTATACAAAAGATGAGGTGAGGTTATTTTGTTTTATTCAACCTCACAAAAAAAAACGGTAAAATCGGTCTCTGGGGGCCGATTGATCTAATACCAGATTTGGTTGTCGCCACTTAATCATTTTTAACATCCCTGAAACATTGCCCCCCTCGTTATCTCCGGAACCAATGATCATAGCAAGATGCGCAACGCGGCATTCGAAAGCTCTCAATGTGACGCATCTACAGCATACTCGAAATTTTCGAAATGAGGTAACATTTCAGGTCAAGGTTGGGTCAAAGGTCAAAATGGAGGCATTTGAGTTTATGGACCATACTTTCCATCGTCAAAATTTGAAATGGATAAATCTAAATACAAAAGGCCTGTTGCTACACCAGTTTTGTCTCAGAAATACAGTGCTGGCATTTATTTGTCTGTATCTGGTCAATAAAAGCCAAAAACGCAGGGCCTATTTTAACATGTTAACGGAGGGGAATGCCCCCCCCCCCCCAGTGAGCCATTCCCCCCCCCCCCCCTCCCCAGTCAAGAAATGTAGCCCACCCTAATTTATTTAAGTATTTCCATGTCATTTTTCGCTTGATAGGTATTTCATTAAAATAAAATATGCTTACCTGGTGATAAATGTATACAAATCGAATGCAAATGTCATGATATTCCTAAGTTTTAGTATTTCCCAGTCAAAATAAGTATCTTTAAATTATTTCCGGAATATCTTAAATTTCAATATCCTTTGAACAGTTGCTCATTGGCGGCATAGTGGGGGAGTTCGGGGGTCGTTGGATCAGGAACATCGTTGGAGCAGGAACATCGAACAACAACCATACTTTCCATCGTCACAATTTGAAATGGATAAATCTAAATACAAAAAGCCTGTTGCTACACCAGTTTTGTCTCAGAAATACAGTACTGGCATTTATCTGTCTGTATCTGGTCAATAAAAGCCAAAAACGCAGGGCCTATTTTAACATGTTAACGGGGGGGGAATGCCCCCCCCCCCCCGTGAGCCATTCCCCCCCCCCTCCCCAGTCAAGAAATGTTGCCCACCCTGATTTATTTCAGTATTTCCATGTCATTTTTCACTTGATAGGTATTTAATTAAAATAAAATATGCTTACCTGGTGATAAATGTATACAAATCGAATGCAAATGTCATGATATTCCTAAGTTTTAGTATTTCCCAGTCAAAATAAGTATCTTTAAATTATTTCCGGAATATCTTAAATTTCAATATCCTTTGAACAGTTGCTCATTGGCGGCATAGTGGGGGAGATCGGGGGTCGTTGGATCAGGAACATCGCTCAGCAGCTGCCCCCACACTTTGGGGTGGGTGGGGGCAGCTGCTGAGCCGATTGTTTTCAAATTTGGTGTGTGGTTAGGGATCTTTCAGCCGCCACTTTCCCACAAGTCAGGGGTGGGGTGATTCAGCACGTGCGCACGTGTGCACCACGTACTTGTATATCAGAAACTACTTCCGTGATCAAGTTGAAATTCACCATACATTTCCTTCTCGTTCATCGCCAACTACGGCACCTTACTGGTTCGGTAAACAAAGTTATGGAAGAAAAATGACGAAGGACCTCAGGGTGAATAGATTTTACCTCGTGGAGGTCACAGGATCTTTGTGACCTCCACGGATCTTTACGGATCTCCACGGATACCACATGGATCTTTGCATTGACGGATCTAGAACGGGTGTTTTTTGGGAGGGGGGGGGGGGCAAAATTCCAAAAAGTCTCACACAATTCTGAAAACGCATCGGATTGGGCTTGCATATGCATTGATAGCTGATTTAACCCGACATTGACTGGGGGGGGTTAACGCCCCCCCCCCCCCCCCCCCCTGATGAATTTTCGCAATAGCTGAAAAACTAATAGAGCTATCAACGTACAACTTCGGGTACCTTCTTATAAATCATGGTTACGTTTTTTGTGTGAAAAAAAATCAGAAATGTCGTCGATTTTTTTTCTCTCTCGAGTTTTAGCGAATTTAGTGACGTCACTACACATGAGTTTTACACCAAAATCAGCTAAAGTTTGCCAGGCCATACAAATGCAACATTTGAAGCAAAATGGAATCGAAAAACGCCAAAAGATAGAAAATTGCCAGCTACCAGCTAACCAGCTATCTCGGATTGTTTAAAGTTTTGGTTTTTGACCCCAAAAAACTATTTAAAAAAAATGGGGGGGAAATTATAACAAAATCAAAAATTTCTGAAATATTATTTTTTTTAACGGAAAATATGTCAGAGAACTATACATAGGCAACTACTATACCAAATTTCAAACAGATATCTCCATTTTATACTGACTTATGACATCTAAAGAATGGGCTAACTCATGACGTCATATTTTGAAATTGCGCGTCTCGCTGCGATCATTGGTTCGAAAGATAACCAGGGGGGCGTTTAACGCCCCCCCCCCCTCAGTCAATGGCGTTCGGCTGAGGACCGCAGTCAATGCCGGGTTAAAGCTAACTTACCTTAGTAAAAGTTGTTTGGATTTTCTTCTATATCAGGAAATGTGCCAATCTTGCGCCGGTTCCAGGCAGTTGGGGAGGGGGGGGGGGGGGGGCAATTGCCCATTTTGCCCAACCGTAGATCCGCTTCTGGATCTTTGTATTTTGCAAAAGATGCGTGACTCTGGTGAAAATTGGGGAAATTTAGCTATTTCCTGTGGATTTTTAAGCATTTTCATGTTTCCCCAATGACTTATAATTGGGAGGTCACAAAATGGACTTCACTTTAGGTCACCGATGTAAAAATCATCCGCAATAGCAGAATTCTAGGGGTTTATGACCTGATTAAATCCTGTGAGTATCTAACTGATCGGTCAAACATTGTGGCTGCGGTACGACCTTACATTTTTTTTTTTTTTAGGTGGGACAACTAGACTTGACTTAGTGACGTGACCCGAGGAGACCCGAGATAAACAAATTAACAGGATTTGGGCAATTGATATGCAGCAGTTGTACCAAAAATGGCGGCTCGAAATGGCGTCGTTTTCCGCCATTTCCAAAAAACCTAAGGGGGAGGGTATCCGCCCCACTGGCGTCATTCAGGGCGGACATCAGGGGTCCCCCTGATGAATGCCCCCCCCCCCCCCCAAAGAATCTTGGGGGAGGGGCATACAATACAAGTATGCCCCCCCCCCCCCCTGCGCGTTCCCTGCACTGAACGTGACAAACAATGATCTTATGAGAAAACTTCATAAAAACGGAAGTTTGTGTCTTCTCTCAAATGATTGAATTTGAAGTTGTTATGTATCCCTTGCATTCCTATGGTTCCTTGCATTCCTGACATGCTATCATTCCAGACAAAACAGCGCACCTGATGCAATTAAATCAGCCCCGGTGACACGCTGGGGGAGGGGGCAGAATCTGCCCCCTCCCGGATTTTCTCAGTAACTTTAAAACTGTGATAGATATCAATGTGTTGTCCGCCCCTGTAGCTCAGTTGGGAGAGCGCTGGACTTCCTCACTCGGTAGTGGCAGCCCGGGTTCGAGTCGCTTCGGCGCTCGCTATTTGCCCCTGACTGGGATGGCCTGTGGCCGGTGGCAGCTGTCGCACTCGGTCAGGTGACGTCAGAGGGCGGGGCGGACCGTGTCCAGGTATGTCGGGCACGTACAACTTTCGCTTCTAAATTCTGCCGGACGCCAGGAATTGCTTGATCGGGTGGTGGGGTCAGGGTCTGCGCAACAAGCTATGCTTAGCACGGGGCCTGATCTCGGAAATCCATCCATTCAAAAACATTCCGACTAAATTTATAAAAAAGTGAAACTTTCAGTACCTTATTATACTGCATCAATTCGACGTCTTCTCACCAAGTTTCAATTAAATTAACGTAGTATTTTGGAGATAATAACGTTTTAATGATGTCATATCATGCCATTTTTGGTGGAAAAACAATAAACGTTTGAAAAATCGTAAAAGATAGAGTTTCAAAGCAAATAGCAAATGGCAAATACAAAACGTCAAAAGAAAGCAAAGACATTCTTTTCTAAATGGCTATCTCGGATTTGTGATTTTTGGGGGTTTTAACCTGCCGGTCGCCAGGAAAAACATTTTTTTTTAGGAAAAATGTCCACAAAATCAATTTTTGTGAATTCGAAAAGTGAATTTCTTAAGCTCGAATACAAAAATAAGGTGACTGGCCCAAATCCGCGGAGGGGAAAAATGGGGGTACCTTTTTGACACAAAAAGATACCCCTAAAAATGGGGGTACCTTTTTGCCCCCCAGTGGTTTTCCCTTAAAATAGGCCCTGCAAAAACGCAATTTCACAATATGACATCATGAGTTACTCATACTTAGGGAGCCATAAGTCAGTCAAAAACGAAGATATTGCTTTGAATTTTTTTTCGGTATTGTCCATATGTAGTTTTCCTACATCATTTTTGGTGGTAAAAGCAATACTTTCAACAATCCGAGATATCCATTTTGTAGGCCTTGCGATTTTCTATATTTTTACGTTTGTTATTGAATTTTGCTCTAACATTTGTACGGCCTGTTAAATTGTAGCGGATTGTATCGTAAAACTCGTGTGTAGTGACATCACTAAATTTGTTATATCTAAAAAATTGATCGACGAAATTGCTTCATTTTCCCACAGAAGATGCAAAATTGATGTGGGAGAAGGTGCTCACAGGTTCACGTTGATAGTTCGATTGTGTTGTGAGTTATCGCGAAAATTCGTCGGGGGGGGGGGGGCAATATTTGCCCCCCCCCCTCCCCGGTCAGTCGCGGGTTAATATAAAGCAGGATAACCCCTTGCGACACAAAATCGCTAAACAAAAAAATTGCGTCGCTTTCGTCGCTTCCACTTCAAATCGGGGCCATGGTCGCTGTCATGGTCAACAATCTCAAATATACTCTGGTTTCTAAATGTTCCAAAACTTATCCCAGTTTCTACTATGCAGCGAAGGGGAGCTGGTAAAACCACCCGATCCGCCGACCGGACGGCGGCGAGTCCCTGTGCTAAGTCAATGAGGTTCTCCAAGCGGTTCTCCCAATCCGCTGTCGACTGGAAATAGTAAGTTGTATGGTCTATAAAAACAACGATATTTTTGGTATAATAGGCTGCCAGTATGGTGGTGCTAGATTGATATCACTGTAGCTGTGTGGGACAGCATTGTCATGTGTGAACCATAATTACACCCTGAAAATTCAGCAGAAATTGACTTTATTTAACAATGAATATCGCACTATTCGATGTAAATTACACACGCATGCAAAACAAAATAGCATGTGGCTCCTCTGGTAGATCATTTGTGATGAAAAATAAGCCAACCTGGCAAGAAAAGACAATTCTGTTCTCCGACGTCGTCCAGCAGGACGGGGCATTTTACCACCCCTGACGACATTATTTTTGCATGACTATAATATTTGCAAAACATGGATAAACAAGCCATTACTGAGGTACAATGAGGAGGCGATACAACACATTTGTGCTAGCATGCGTCAGGAATACCTACTGTGCATAAACATGCAATACTCAAACATGTCTGGGGGCGTTTATACCACGATGCTAACAAAATTAAACAATGTATCTCAAGGTTTGTGCATGTCACGGCCTTCAAAACTGGTAAACGGTTATGCAAGAATATTCTGAGTGATATTCACGAAATAATAAAACATGTATTAAAATCTAAAGCATAGCGAATGTCGATGCCACACAGCATGGAGGAGGTACACACTTCGTCTATTCACTCATCATCCAATGCGTGAAAGGCACAGGCCTACCAACATTCCCATCGCTGCAGGCAACAAACATAAAGCAAATTGTGTGGTGCATGTCACGTACAACTGACGATACCATGCAGTTAACATTCATCCTGAATGTATTATACAGCAACTAAGCACAATATCGGTGAGTTAGAAGTACTAGATAAACTCTAAGTGCAAGTTATATTCTCTACAAACTATGACAAGACAGTGCAGAGAACGCTGCAAACAAACGAAAGCATTGTTTACAAGCAATAACATGACGCAAAAATCATCATTGGTCCATTTTGATAGCATGCATCCATCACCACTTGGCCTCAAACAAAGCTGTATTGTAGCTATATCTATAGGTGTCGTTTTATATACTTTTGGGGTGGCCCTCGCCCCCCCCCCCCCATGTTGAGTTCGGCCCCCCAATGGTACCCGCTCGGCCCCAAATGTTTTTGGCCGCTGGCGGATTCAAGACGGGGCAAAGCGGCCAAGTCTCCCAAACCGCGTGAAATGGGCAACACATTGACACATTTCCTATTTCAAAAGAAAGTTTACGCAGCTTTTACTAAGAAAGGTTTGTTTTAAATCACCTCTTTACGTATAAAGATGCGAAATCCGGTGAATTTTTAACATATTTGCAATGTTTGATTTTTAGGGCATTTTTCCCAAGAAATCGTTTTTTAATTGATTTCTTTTAAATGTTTTTTTTAGGGATCAGAAACTAAAGTTTTCACAAATCCGAGAATCTCTTTAGCAGCCCTTGCCATTTGCTATTTTCTGACGTTTTGTATTGCATTTTGCTCAAAATATAGATTTTGTATGATATCTTAAAGTTTAGCTGATTTTTCATTCGCCAAACTCGTGTGTAGTGACGTCACTAAATTCGTTATATCTCGATTTTTTCTAGACAAAATTGCCTCATTGATGCAAAGAAGACGTAAAATTGGTGTAGGAGAAGGTACCCAAAGTTTGACGTTGATATCGCTATTGGTTTTTGAGCTATTGCGAAAATTCGTCAGGGGGAGTTATTTTCCCCCTCCCTCTCCCCAGTCAATGGCAGGTTAACATTGCCGTTTACTAAGTAAGGGTTCCGAGTAAGGACTCGGGCCTTCTGACTGATGCAGACCGGCTCAAAACGTTGGTTTGTCCGACAAACAGAATTTGAATAACAGAATTTGAAACAGAACAAACAGACATTGAATTTGTTTGTCCGACAGAATTCCAAAATTCATGAAATTTCGTCTGTTTTTTGCATTATTAATTGATTACAAATACTGTCATTTGTACAAGTTACCTAGAATTTCTTTAAAATGTGTGAATTTTCAGCCGATTTAGGTGGTTTCGGTAAAGCCATGGCGCTGATAGGCTCCCCTTGGATCCGTCCCTGTTTGGCCACTGGCAAGAGGGGGGCATCAGGGGCAAATGTCCCCCCCCCCCACAGGAATCTGGGAGGGGAATTCGATGCAAGTATGTATCAAACGTTCCGCGCGTTCCCTGCACTGAAAGTGAAAAACAATGATCTTAGGAGAAAACTGAATCAAAACGGAAGTTTTTCTCTCGAGTGATTTAATTTTAAGTTTGTATGTATCCCTTGCTTTCAATGATAGACAAATCAGCGCACCTGATACAATTCAAGCAGCCCCGGTGACACTTAACCCGCGCCCCGCTGGGGAGGGGGCAGAATCTGCCCCTCCCGGATTTTCTCAATAACTTGAAAACTATGATAGATATCAACGTCAAACTTTCAGTACCTTATGCTCCATCAATTCTAAGTCTTCTCACCAAATTCCAATAAAATTCATGCAGTTTTTTTGGGAGATAATGACGTTGACGTCATGTGATGCCATTTTTGGTGGAAAAATGATAAATGTTTGAATAATCGTAGAAAATAGAGTTTTGAAGCAAATTGCATAACAAAATGTTGAAAGAAAGGAAATGATGTCCTCTTCAAAATGGTTATCTCGGATTCGCAAAAATGTGTGTTTTTAACCCCCCCCCCCAAAAAAAAACTTATTTTTCGGGGACAAAAATCCACAAAATCAATTTTTGTGAGTTTGAAAAGTGAATTTCTTAACCTTGAATACTAACATAAGGTGACCAACCCAAATCCGCAGAGGAAAAAAAATGAGGGGTATCTTTTAGCCACAAAAAGATGCCCCCACACACACACACACACGCACACACGGAGAGAGAGGCTGGATCCGCAAGTGTGTTCGGCCCCCAACCGTTTTGAAAAATCGACACCGCTGGCTATATCCCTCCTTACTCGTGGAACGCAGCTGTCCTCTACAAACTACGCGCGTCTGGAGGCTTGTACGTGTACGTGGCGGCACGCTGACGAGGCTGTTACAGTTTACACCGTGGGGTCCATGACCCGACCCAGGAACAAGGTCAGGTCAGTGCCGGCGTCGTACAGGGCGAAGAAGAACGGTCTGTCCACCACGAACGGAGGCGGCTTGGGGCCAACTTTACGAAAGCCGATGGAGATGCCTGCAATATGTCAGAAGTCCGTCATCCAACCATGTACAAATTAGCGAAAGTTAAAGTGTTCACTGTCCAACAAAGGCAAACTATGAATTAGCAGCCGGGAACGTAAATTGGTGAATATTTCGGCAATGTATATAAACACTATTCCAATAATTGGTAGGAGTCAACAAAAGCCCTCTCTGCCCCATGAGTGGCATTTCTCGAAATTGACAAAAATGGGTAGGAACAAAACAAAAATCATGGTCTACGAAATAAGCTCTGACGTTACTAACGTTCAACGGTTCTTTTCACTATATGAAACGATAATATAAACGATAATTTGAAATATATACAAAAACTCACTGGGACATTCAACATGATAATGATTTCAGACGGTTGATAAAAACACAAAGAAGTCTTCTTATTGATTGATTATGGCGCCCGGTGTGACCGGGCCGTGACCGACGTGTGCCGGCGACTGACTGACCTGTGGCAGCAGAGGCCACCGTGCCCTCCTCGTTAACGTCAATGACGGCCTTATGGACGGCGTCGGTAACGTACAGATTGCCGCCGCGACTGATGCGCGTCAGGTCAGCCTTGTCGGCGTCAAACAGGTCTGTCATTCCCATCTGAGGAAACGCAGCAGAACCAATACTCAGCACAGCCGTCACAGTAAACACGGTACCTACAGGACATGCTGGACTAACAAACCACACCAAACTACAGCCGTCACAGTAAACACGGTACCTACAGGACATGCTGGACTAACATACCACACCGAACTACAGCCGTCACAGTAAACACGGTACCTACAGGACATGCTGGACTAACATACCACACCGAACTACTTCGCATAGTGCAAGATAGAAACGGTATCAACCTAAGAGAGAAATAAGATTGGATGTATCAGCCTGACATAATACAAATATCACCATCGAATGTGTCATCAAAGCTACATCATGAAAACCTTTAGGAAGTAACGGAGTTATGCCCTCGGGTTGGACACCGGCGCCAATTACCGAGTGAAGAACCCGCTTCAGATCAATCCGCTGGTCCAGCTTGAACTTGGGCATCTTGACGTCGAAGGCTCGGCTGGGCTGTTTGGCCGCCTGGAACACCTCGGCCAGGCTGGTCTTGGCCAGGCCGCGCTCCAGAGTCGCCATGCCGTCCCTCCGGTGTGGCAGGATGATCACCATGTAGATCTTCTTACCCTGAAGGCCCGGGTCAGACAGTGGGTCATCTCATCGCTCTGATGGCCGGACTATGCTATCCGATCTCTATGTACACTACAGTGGCAGAAGAGGCAGAAATGGCAGAAAGGGCAGACAAAGGCAGAAGAGGAAGAAGAAGCAGAAGAGGCAGAAGAGGCAGACAAATGCAGAAGAGGCCGAAGAGGCAGAATATGCATAAAGGGCAGAAAATGCAGAAAAGGCAGAAAAGGCAGAAAAGGCAGAAAAGGCAGAATATGCAGAATATGAAGAAGATGCAGAAATGGCAGAAAAAGGCAGAAAATGCAGAAGAGGCAGAAGAGGAAGAATATGCAGAAGAGGAAGAATAGGCAGAATAGGCAGAATAGGCAGAAGAGGCAGAAGAGGAAGAAGAGGCAGAATAGGCAGAAGAGGCATAAGAGGCATAATATGCAGAAAGAAGAGACAGAATAGGCAGACTATGCATAATAGGCAGAAGAGGCAGAAGAGGCAGAAGAGGCATAAGAGGCAGAATAGGCAGAATAGGCAGAATAGGCAGAAGAGGCAGAAGAGGAATAAGAGGCAGAAGAGGCAGAAGATGCAGAAGAGACAGAAGAGGCAGAAGAGGCATAATAAATAGGCAGAAGAGGCAGAAGAGGCAGAAGAGGAAGATTGCAGATTGCAGATTGCAGATGGCAGATGGCAGTTACAGATGGCAGTTACAGATGGGATAACAGTCACTCTACTAATCAGGGATTCGGCTCGAACAAAATAAATAAACATTTTAATGTTTTTAACACGTCACCCCTCAACATGTGCAACATGTGAGCTGGCCATGACCTCACCTCTTCAGATCTGGCTTGTCAGGGAGGATCAAGTTTCACGTCACCGGAAAGCATGAGAAACAGTACCTGTTGAATTTCACACCCGCTGAGGCACCGGTGGATGATGCAAACAGGCTACTGCGACTCGATGGGAGTGTTTCAAAACTATAACGATTTGTCCCCTACAGGGTCACCAGGGGCCATCAGGCTACTGCGACTCCATGGGAGTGTTTCAAAACTATAACGATTTGTCCCCAACAGGGTCACCAGGGGCCATACAGGCTACTGCGACTCCATGGGAGTGTTTCAAAACTATAACGATTTGTCCCCAACAGGGTGACCAGGGGCCATCAGGCTACTGCGACTCCATGGGAGTGTTTCAAAACTATAACGATTTGTCCCCAACAGGGTGACCAGGGGCCATACAGGCTACTGCGACTCCATGGGAGTGTTTCAAAACTATAACGATTTGTCCCCAACAGGGTCACCAGGGGCCATCAGGCTACTGCGACTCCATGGGAGTGTTTCAAAACTATAACGATTTGTCCCCAACAGGGTGATCAGGGGCCATCAGGCTACTGCGACTCCATGGGAGTGTTTCAAAACTATAACGATTTGTCCCCAACAGGGTCACCAGGGGCCATGGCCTCCACGTTTCGATCAAGTTTTCGCTAACAAAAAATGATCTTGCTTAATACACCATTGACGGGGGGTTAACGCCCCCTGATGAATTTTCGTAATAGCTCAAAACCAATAGAGCTATCAACGTGAAACTTCGGGTATCTTCTTCTAAATCACGTTTACGTCATCTGTGTA
The DNA here is from genome assembly GCA_036785665.1 of Chirona hameri. Classification (NCBI taxonomy): domain Eukaryota; kingdom Metazoa; phylum Arthropoda; class Thecostraca; order Balanomorpha; family Balanidae; genus Chirona; species Chirona hameri. The sequence continues at coordinate 33,067 of JAXIVJ010005706.1, forward strand.
AAAAAGTAAAAAAATTAACGAAAAATTCCAATTTATAGTGAATTTAGTGACGTGACACACGATTTTTACAGCAAAATCAGCTAAAATTTAACAAATCGTACAAATGCAATATTTTGAGCAACATGCAATCCAAAAAGGTCAAAAGATAACAAATGGGAAGGGCTACAACATGGATATCTCTGATTTGCAAAAAAAAAATAGTTTTTGACCCCCAAAACTCAAAGTTTTTTTTGTGGGGGGAGGGATTTTCACAAAATCAAAAATGTTCTAAAATATTCAAAAACCCGGAAGATATGTCAGAGAACCATGTATAGGCAACTACTATACCAAATTTGAAACTGATATCTCCATTTTTGACTGACTTTTGACTGCATCTAAAGTATGGGTAACTATGACGTCATATTTTGGAATTGCGTTTTTTTGCTGTTATTGACCAGATACGGACAAATAAATGCCAGCACTGTATGTTTTAGACAAAACTGGTCCAGAAACATGCCTTTTTTGGCTAGATTTATCAATTAAAAAGTTTGACCTTCAGTGACCTGAACTTGACCTGAACTTGACAATAACTTCACGGAAATAAAGTCAAGTGGTAAAATGACTATCACTATCGAATTTTACGTTGCAAATAACCCATAACACATGTGTTGCATGACTTTCGTAGATATTTTGCGCATAGTGACCTTTTGTGACCTGACCTTGACCTTTGCCAACAATATCACATCAGCTTATACGGGATGTGTATCATACCTTTGGAAGCACTTTGGGTGATTATGGTCGTAATCAAAGGCTTTGAATGGAAAGTATGGCCCATATACTCAAATACATCGATTTCGACCTTTGACCTGACCGTGACCCGACATTTGACTTCACTTGGAAATTTATGAGTGTGCTTTAGATTCGTATCATTGAGAGCTTTCGATTGCCGCCTTGCGCGTCTCGCGGTGATTATTGGTTCGGAAGATAACCAGGGGGGGGGGGGGGGGGGCGTTAACGCCCCCCCCCCCCCCCCCCAGTCAATGGTATTCTGCTGAGACCCCAGTCAATGCCGGGTTAATGAGGAACATTTGAGGTAGCAAAACGTTTGCCATGATCAGAAGACCTCAAATTTGCAAAGAAATATTGCAGAAATATTACAAATATGCAGACATGTTGTTGGTTTCTCTAAAGACGAGATCAAAGTCCACCCCCCCCCCCCCCCCCCCCCCCAGCTCTACAGCTCTACAGTCGTCCAGCTCGTACCTTGTAAGGCAGCAATAGGACGCGTGACTTCAGTGCGGGCAGGCGGCCGACGGCGAAAGGCTGTTTGGTCCGCATCACCTCCACGTCCCGTGGGCCGTCAGGGGCGTGGAAGGTGCCCGGCACCGTGTTGGCCGGGTCAAACTTGGACAGCCAGTCCCCCTTGAAGTAGACGGCGTTCACCAGCACCAGACTGGTACGGGCGCTCAGCATCTCTGCCGAGACACGGGGGGTCGGAGTGTCAGCATAGGAGGGCAGTGGCACGCTGGGGAGGAGAAGACTGTGATGAGTTATCAAACAAGACGCGCGCTCTACAGGCACTGATTTGGGTCAGATGGTCAACACTACAGCATCGGTGACACAGGAGGTGTTGTACACTGGGCACCATCAACGATCGATGGTCGACTTCGCATCGTGCGCCGCATAAAACAAAATGGCTACACTCAAACACTGCGTGAACTTTTGACAAAGAGCATCATGCCATCCAGATCCTACATCAGATTCATCAAACATGACTTCAGAACTATTGATGGAGGTTTGGAGCCTAACAGGTTTCTTTGAGCCATCAGCAACCGTAGGCCACTTTATTCTCGGAATGAAATCAAATTGGAATTGCACTTTTGCATCAATCACACACAAGTTTGAAGCACCCACATAACTGATGTGAGAGGTTAACAAAAAACAACAACAATAAATCGCACCTTTTCGGCGACAAATGATACAACATGCTCAGTTAACTTCGACGGCAATGCTACTCCGCAAAATTAACGGTCCAGAAGACCACACTGACTAGCCAACTCATGGGGCTCCGATCAGGGCCGTGCCAAGAGGAGCCGACTCCCGGGCCGTGTCAAGAGGAGCCGACTCAGGGGCCGTGTCAAGAGGAGCCGACTCACGGGCCGTGTCAAGAGGAGCCGACTCACGGGCCGTGTCAAGAGGAGCCGACTCACGGGCCGTGTCAAGAGGAGCCGACTCCCGGGCCGTGTCAAGAGGAGCCGACTCCCGGGCCGTGTCAAGAGGAGCCGACTCCCGGGCCGTGTCAAGAGGAGCCGACTCACGGGCCGTGTCAAGAGGAGCCGACTCACGGGCCGTGTCAAGAGGAGCCGACTCACGGGCCGTGTCAAGAGGAGCCGACTCACGGGTCGTGTCAAGAGGAGCCGACTCACGGGCCGTGTCAAGAGGAGCCGACTCCCGGGCCGTGTCAAGAGGAGCCGACTCCCGGGCCGTGTCAAGAGGAGCCGACTCACGGGCCGTGTCAAGAGGAGCCGACTCCCGGGCCGTGTCAAGAGGAGTCGACTCACGGGCCGTGTCAAGAGGAGCCAACTCACGGGCCGTGTCAAGAGGAGCCGACCCCCGGGCCGTGTCAAGAGGAGCCGACTCACGGGCCGTGTCAAGAGGAGCCGACTCACGGGCCGTGTCAAGAGGAGCCGACTCACGGGGCAGTATGAGCGTGTCGATGGTTCCGTTGGTGTCCTGGCTGACGCGGCTGTTGATCATCCTGGCCGCCTGCTTTGGCCGATGGAAGGGCGTCTGTGTGATCTCGGCGCCGAACATGCGGTCCATGTAGCGGGTGTAGCGGGAGCGTACACGCAGCCGACGAGCCACGTACAGCCGGTTCGTCATGTGCAGCGATACACTGCGGTAGCGCGCCTGGGGAGATAGAGCCGCCGCGGGGCGCCGGTTATACATGTGTGACTGGAGAGGGTGTTACGTGACAGAGGGAGGAGGCACGATCTGGCATGGACCGAAGAGGAAGTCAAATGACACTTGACAGAGGCGGCACGGTCATACATGGGGATGGAAATCAGGTCGATTGGTGGCTAGTAGGCGTAGTCAGCTGCTGTGGTGTGGTTCTACAATGTCAGCCGTGGGCTCGAATCCCGCCTCCGTCTAATCTTCGGAAGGATGAGGATGTTATATCTCCAGTTTTCCAAGTGTTCTAACCTGTGCTGTCATGCTCTTTGGTGTTCTAACCTGTTCCGTCATGCTCTTTGGTGTTCTAACCTGTTCCGTCATGCTCTTTGGTCCGTCACCACACATTGTTGATGAGGATGTTATATCTCCAGTTCTCCAGGTGTTCTAACCTGTTCCGTCATGCTCTTTGGTGTTCTAACCTGTTCCGTCATGCTCTTTGGCGTTCTGACCTGTTCCGTCATGCTCTTTGGTGTTCTAACCTGTTCCGTCATGCTCTTTGGTCCATCACCACACATTGTTGATGAGGATGTTATATCTCCAGTTCTCCAGGTGTTCTAACCTGTTCCGTCATGCTCTTTGGTGTTCTAACCTGTTCCGTCATGCTCTTTGGTGTTCTAACCTGTTCCGTCATGCTCTTTGGTGTTCTAACCTGTTCCGTCATGCTCTTTGGTGTTCTAACCTGTTCGTCATGCTCTTTGGTGTTCTAACCTGTTTCGTCATGCTCTTTGGTGTTCTAACCTGTTCCGTCATGCTCTTTGGTGTTCTAACTTGTTCCGTCATGCTTTTTGGTGAACCTGTTCCGTCATGCTCTTTGGTACACCACACATTGTACCTTGTAACCAACTCGCTGCTATTTCACTTCACCCAACAAACAGCCAAAGTCCAAGGGCGCCGCCACCTTCCGAAAGCTGGATTATTTCCTTGCAACGCCCATAGGCGTAATGTTAAAATCCGAAAATGTTGGGGAGACACGCCCCCCCCCCCCCCTGTGGCGGAGCCCCTGAGCGAAACACTCCCGCCATCTGCAGCCTGCAGCTTACCCCCATCCTGCTGATGAGTGCCCGGTGTCCGCGCATCACAGAGGAGCGGCGCTGGCTGTAGTGCAGCACCTCCTCCATCTGGCTGGTAGTGTCGCCGTTACTGCCTGCGTAGGTCATCGCCAGCGCCGTGCAGATGCTCAGCGGAGAGAAGAACATGTTGTTCGACTTGTCCCCGTCAGCCATGGTCTGCGGAAGACAATATCGATGTGTTAAAGGAATAGGTCACCTTGGAAGTTGTTTTAAAATTTGGCTCTATACGGGGTATTTTGAGCAGAAAAAAACGAATATGACATTTGCTCGGATAGATGGATATCCGTCGAAAAATGAGCATGTTTCTCTTTTCTCCCTCGTGGCCTCAAAAAACCTTCATGGCAATGTATGACGTCATGGCAGCTCAGATATGGAAGCTATTGCACACAATAATTTGGTGGACTACTGACATATAGTACTCAAAATACGACGCATTGCTCGAGTTTCTGAGTCTTTCGATAAAATATCTCTACTTCACAAAAATCATTAGTTTCTCGTAACCCACCGCACTTTCACGGTTACTATGCATACCTACCTAAAATACACGCGAACACTGTAATGGTTACGGCTCAACTTGCTCTGCTTATGGCTGGGTTGCGGCAGAACCCGCGTATGACGCAAATCTGACGTTAGCTGGTATGACGTCATACTGCCAACGAAGTTTCGTAGGCCCGAAACCAAATCTGAATTTAGATTCTGTGTCGAAATTACTTAGGGTAGCGAGGAAATTATTTCACTGCCATCTATTTCTCGACCTGCTCTACAATTCTGCTATCTCAGTTCAAAACACCATGTTAAAGGTGAACTATTCCGATATCGACATGTTGGAGGCCACAGGGAAGGAAGTCGACAGTTTGATAAGTATTTTACGTCGACGTCTTAAGCTGCACCTCTTCGCTGATTAGAAGAAGAAGAAAAAATATTGGAGTAAAGATGTTGATCAGTGGACTTAATATCCACTTATATGATTCATTGATGGGACAAAATTCATTCATTGACTGATTTCACATACCTCCAAGCAACGGCGCCGGCACTTCCCGAAGGATGGGGAGAAAAGCACTTCCGAAGGTTGGGGAGGTAAGCATTCCGAAGGTTGGGGAGGTAAGCATTCCGAAGGTTGGGGAAGTAAGCATTCCAAAGGTTGGGGAAGTAAGCATTCCTTCCATGCAACGCCCTAGGCCTTATGTTAAAATCCGACAATGTTGGGCGACGCATCCCCCGTCCCCTTCCTTCCACGCCCATACCTTTAAGGTATGTACATACATACAAATATGTATATCTAGCCTTCCTATTTAAATATGTCCAATTCAAATAAAACAAAATATTAACGCATGGCTGATCAGTGGTGATATTAGCAGTACTTCTATGAGCCTAGAAAGGTTCCAAAGCGCAATTCTAGCGCCTAGGTTTGTTAGAGCCTGTTGCACAGCATCCTTGAGGAGGTCGGGTGATGAATGCAGTTTTCTCGGAACCTGGTGTTCTGGGCCCCACATTTTTGCGAGGCTAAGCCCCATGTTTGCAGGATTAGTGAGATGTCTAGCTGAGATACGTGCCGCAGGATGAGCACTAGCGTGAGAAATGTTCAATCAGCTCAAATGTAATACCTTAGTCGAGGTTACAGAAACTGTTCTTACGTTGTCTTGCACGGTTTTGACTGTCTGAGAGTGGGCGTACTTATCCTTCACGATATGGCTGATTTAGGGCCAACAAGGTGCATGGTTCGCAAACGGCAAGATCATGGCTGAACATATATCCACATTCTTTCGCCAAGGAAACGCCTTGATATATGCTGCAGTAGCCAGGTTTAACCTGGACCGACCGCCGTTTCCTCGTTGCACGCAGCTCGTGGTCGCCGCTGCACAAGAGGCGAGCAGCCATCAGCACTCAGCACTGTCTGCACGCGCCCCGAGCCCGAATACATTGTCGGTGATTTGCATGCGGAGCAGCGGCCCGAGCGGCGCGCACCGCTGACCCGCAGGTGCGCCCCGCGACTCGGCGCAATCCGAGCCGACTGGCAGCACCGGTTACTAATGCCGTCAGCGGAAACATCAGACCAAACACGTGGCAGAGGGTTAGAGTTCAACCACGACCAGCATCAGGGAGGAAAAGGACCTGCACACAGACCGAACTGAGAATAGAACCTGTCCAGACTCAAGCGGGAGAAACTGGAAAACAGGATAAAAACAGATTTCTCAGGCTGAGACAAGCATGTCTCTTCCAAGACCAGATGAGAGGGCCAAAATCAGTTGCTAGACATTAACCGAGAACGCCAGGAAGCTCGGTAAGCTGTCTGAGCGCGTTGTATATCACGCAGCCCCGCTCCACGCAACGGATAGTCCAAGATACGGCCGACCCTGGAACGCAGGTTGCTCACTGCTCAGAGGCCGGATATACGGTCTGGACTGGCTGGTCCTGGCCGCGCTCGGTATGGTCGGTACGATCTGGACTGGCTGGTTCGGGCCGTACTCAGACGGGATACGGTCTGGACTGGCTGGTCCGGGCCGCGCTCGGTATGGTCGGTACGGTCTGAACTGGCTGGTCCGGGCCGTACTCAGACGGGATACGGTCTGGACTGGCTGGTCCGGGCCACGCTCGGTATGGTCGGTACAGTCTGGACTGGCTGGTCCGGGCCACGCTCGGTATGGTCGGTACGGTCTGGACTGGCTGGTCCGGGCCACGCTCGGTATGGTCGGAACGGTCTGGACTGGCTGGTCCGGGCCACGCTCGGTATGGTCGGAACGGTCTGGACTGGCTGGTCCGGGCCACGCTCGGTATGGTCGGTACGGTCTGGACTGGCTGGTCCGGGCCACGCTCGGTATGGTCGGAACGGTCTGGACTGGCTGGTCCGGGCCACGCTCGGTATGGTCGGTACAGTCTGGACTGGCTGGTTCGGGCCGCGCTCGGTATGGTCGGTACGGTCTGGACTGGCTGGTTCGGGCCGTACTCAGACGGGATACGGTCTGGACTGGCTGGTCCGGGCCGCGCTCGGTATGGTCGGTACGGTCTGGACTGGCTGGTTCGGGCCGTACTCAGACGGGATACGGTCTGGACTGGCTGGTCCGGGCCGCGCTCGGTCCACATCTCATCTGTATGCGGCGTGCTGACTGACGGCCGCCCGGAGCACGTCCTACGGCCCGACACGGCCGCGGCCACGCCGGCCCGAGACGTGACAGCGTGTATTTACTGGTGTACGGGGCAGTGATGTCAAACGTATGGTCACTGGGACACTGACCAAATGTCCAACTAGGCAAAGGTGTTGACATAACATAAAAATAGGCATATTCAAACATGAAAATGTGGAAGTGATGTCGCAAAAAAAACAGTATATACAAACGGGCTATTTGTAAAACCCATCTTTCGTTCCTCGGAAGTCTTTTTATACGCATTTTTGTCTTCATAACATCAAACACAACATGGTTATTTGCAGCGAAAGTTTGCAAGTTTCCACGTTCAATGCTATATCTGTATTTGTCCTTCTAGACTCTTAGCTAGGTTTTGCCGGGTTTCGCTTGACTGGCTGTGATAAGATATACATAACAGGTTAAAAGCAAGGAATGATGTCGCATTTGGATAACATGAAATGCTGACTATAACTGCGTGTAAAGCGATGTGGCAGCTGGCGCCATTTGTACCAGAATTAATTTACAAGTCAAGGTTCTATTAAATCTACATAACTCGGGTATATCTGATTCAACTGTAAAACATGTGATGACAACGTTTTGCTTCTTTAGGTGACCTATGCTTCTTTAGGCATTCGAGTTGGTTGAGATTTCACAAAGAAAACTAATCCTTCGGAACCCAGTTATCGCAGTTATTTCACAGACATGAAATTTTTGTTTCAAAACATCACTTCACAGACATCCACCGTGCTATCGGAAAACGGCGTGCCAATATGCAGAAGATACTTGAGCGAAATCACACCATTGCTATATCACTATATCACACCCCTGGGCGAAAGTCGCTCTCCGGTCCCAGTGTGCAGTGTGTCGGTGCGTATGTAAACTGCATACTGCCGTCTGGGAGGTACACAATGTAAACTGGCGATGAGCCGTGCTGAACGTCATTGGAAAAACGGAGCATCCCTTCACATGCCACCTTTATCTCCCGTCCTGACGCGTATTGCGAGTGTTCAACACACTGCAGAATGTCTGTGGGCGCTCCTTTATGTGCAGTGTTTAAATACGAGGATGCAAATAACATGGACCATCTCACCGGTATTCGGCCGGCCCGGCGATGCAAGACGGCTAAACAATGTTTCCACACGACACACACCGGAAACAGGCTGAACGGCAGATTCGGGCTCTTGCAGATTGTATTGGGATGGCCCCAGCCCAGATGGTGACTAATCACATGTGGTTGCCGGTGGTGCGACCCCTGGTTGGTGACCGGTAGTTGACGTTTGATGACCGGCGGTATGACCCCAGGTGGGCGACCAGTGGTTGACCTCTGGTGACCTCTGGTGACCTCTGGAGACCTCTGGTGACCTCTGGTGACCTCTGGTGACCTCTTATGACCTCTGGTGACCTCTAGTGACCTCTAGTGACCTCTAGTGACCTCTAGTGACTTATGGTGACTTATGGTGACCTCTGGTGACCTCTGGTGACCTCTGGTGACCTCTGGTGACCTCTGGTGACCTCTGGTGACCTCTGGTGACCTCTGGTGACCTCTGGTGACCTCTGGTGACCTCTGGTGACCTCTGGTGACCTCTGGTGACCTCTGGTGACCTCTGGTGACCTCTGGTGACCTCTGGTGACCTCTGGTGACCTCTGGTGACCTCTGGTGACCTCTGGTGACCTCTGGTGACCTCTGGTGACCTCTGGTGACCTCTGGTGACCTCTGGTGACCTCTGGTGACCTCTGGTGACCTCTGGTGACCTCTGGTGACCTCTGGTGACCTCTGGTGACCTCTGGTGACCTCTGGTGACCTCTGGTGACCTCTGGTGACCTCTGGTGACCTCTGGTGACCTCTGGTGACCTCTGGTGACCTCTGGTGACCTCTGGTGACCTCTGGTGACCGCTGGTGACCTCTGGTGACCTCTGGTGACCTCTGGTGACCTCTGGTGACCTCTGGTGACCTCTGGTGACCTCTGGTGACCTCTGGTGACCTCTGGTGACCTCTGGTGATCTCTGGTGACCAGTGCTACCCCTTAGTAACCAGCGACATGAACCGTTGCTTTGTTTTCGGCCTGCGTCCCAGTCATGCCCGGGCCGGTTCATGACGTGCGAGTCATCCTGGCGCTGGAGGTCAGGTGCCAGCTGAGGATGGCTCGCTAGTACAGCCGTCTGGATATTTCGTAGAGGCTCGGGCTGGATTGCCTGCTCAAAGTATTTCGCACCCATTTCGCACCCATTCGCACCCATTCGCACCCATTCGCACCCATTTTCGCACTACGAAGTGGGAGTACGTTAAGCATCGCATGACAGTTAAATTGGTCATTCCGTCCGCAGTCAACGCAGAATGGTATTTTGTTCATAATGTTCACAGTCCTCGGGTGAAATTGGGAAAATAATATCGTATTTCGAGCAATGCTGATGATGCAGGCTAGGGCTTCTCCATACAGTTATGAAGCACTCATTGTATGTCATAGTCCAATTGTCCAGTACAATTACAATTAACACCACGTCATTTACAGCTGGCATGCAAGGGATTGAGATGGCGGCCTCATTCATTACCTTAGATGGCCCGCAAGCAAGTCAGATACAACAGCGAATCGTACAAGCTGCGTATATGTATGCTCCAGGCTCAGATTCACCAGGAAGGCAATGCAAATATTGTTATGCACCACAACAGAAAAAGATAAATGAGTGCTGACTGCCAGATAAGTGTCACAGCCTCTGTGAAGGCGTCGTGCCGCCGCGGGCCAGCCAGCAAACACTGAACAGGCTGCACCATCTGGCAGTTGCCACTATCTGTTGTGCATTGTGCAAAGTGCAAACCAGTGTTCGTCACGGGCCCACCGACCCCCAGCCCGGCGCCCAGGCCCGGACCAGGCCCGTTCAAATTAATAACTTTTAGGCCCAGGCCCGGTCCGGCCCATTCAGATTAAAAGCATATAATTATTTTCACAAAATGTGCAATCATTATCATAGCATATTTACTTGTATACTATAAATGTGAAACAATGAACCAACTATGCTCCCCCCCAAAAAAAAACATCCACAGCAACAGTGTGTTGCTGTGGAAGTGAACTGCTGGTTAAAATATGTTTAAGCTATGACCTGAGCTTGCGCGCATTACGCGCATTATTTCAACATTCTCAGCCCAGGCCCGTCCAGAGCCCAGTGATTTCCTTAAAGTTGAGGCCCGGCCCAGGCCCAGCCCATGGCCCATATGGCCAGCCCGGCCCGTAGCGAACTCTGGTGCAAACATAGCACACTGCACACTGCACAGCCTGGAGCCGCCGCCGGAAGGCATCAAATGACTGCCGACAGCCAGTCAGCAGTCAAGCAGCTGAAATGACAGGGCACAATCATGAAGGATTAGGACGGGAGACGGGGAGACAGCGCCAACTCAGACTGTCCTCTGCGGCTCTGACCAAGGTCAAACAGAGGTCACCGTCACGGCCGGCCGCCGCTCGCACGGCCAAACACACACAGATCGGTCTGGAAAGCCAAAAGAAAACACGCAACCGGTGCAGAGAAACGTCCGCTCGCCTTCCAGTAACCGACGCAGAGAAACGTCCGCTCGCCTTCCAGTAACCGACGCAGAGAAACGTCCGCTCGCCTTCCAGTGACCGACGCAGAGAAACATCCGCTCGCCTTCCAGTAACCGACACAGAGAAACGTCCGCTCGCCTTCCAGCATGGTCCTTGCCGAGACAGCATGATTGCTATAAACTGTAGGTAATAATTGATACTTAGAATGTGGTGCCTCTCAGCCGGAGGTAATTGTTAAGCTCCTGTGTTAGAGTAATTGATGGTGTAAAGTTGTTGCGATTGACCACTGCGCGGCGTCAATCTAGAGTGCAGTTTACATGCAAAAGGGGCAAATGTGATAGATCTGACAAAAGCGGCGGCTAAGGCTTCTTTGGTCAGGATTCGAACCCAATCTTTCATCAATTGAGTGTAACCCTTGTTTGAGACTGGGCATAATTAAGAAATAACAATACAAATGACTTAAGTCTCAAAATTCGGAAAATAGTCGAAAAAGGTGTCACTATGTATATATTTCGGCACAAGCTTTCAGGACGCCCGTCGATACATGCTTCGGAAGATCAGCAACTTCAAAGTGCTTGTAAAATATGTAACACGTTCGCGATATTTTGTGTGTTCTAGTTTTCTCAGGGGAATTGTCCTCAGTCACCTGATGAAGGTTTCTGCCGAAATATAGTGACTATTTTCCGAATTGTTTTTCCCCCGGAACGGTCTTAAGTTATATTCCGGGGTGGGGAAATTTACTTCCGGCAATTTGGCCGGTCAAAGAGGTTACGTTAACCAGTTTATGTGAACCCGAAGCAAATACAAAGGAATATGGTCTATCTTACGTTAAGTGATTCGTTCCAAGGGCGGATCCAGGGGGGGGGGGGGATAACGGGGCCATGCCTCCCCCAAGACCGTTCAAGGAGAGGCCAAACTATGTCCCCCCCCAAGATGTGAAGTAAAATACATGCTATATTTGCGTTTTTAGAACGGTACTGGCCAAATTTGGGCAATTTTGGAAAAATTTGGCTGCGCTGCGCGCCGCTATTTTCCCGCTATTCTCGAAAAACCTCAGGAGGGGGGAAATGATAAATGACCCCCACCAGCGCGAGGGTAATTTATAACTTTAATAATTATCACGTGTACAAGTGTCCTTATTTCATTATTTCTATCCAGCACCATTTCGGTCAAGCAAGTCTACAATAAAACCAATCGGTCCAAATCCATCCTTTTTCCTTTTTCCTGTAGTTCTTCCGGTTCTTCCGTTCTTGCCGTTCTTCCGGTTACAACGGCGGAGGCGGAGAGGATGTTCAGTAAGGTGGAGAAGACTCTATCCTCTCTCCGAGCGACAATGACGGAGCTCCGGATGGAGGCGCTGATCATGTGTGAAGCCCACAGCGAGAGCTATAGGTCTGACCTATACAGATGGCATTATAATGTCATCTGTCAGCGAAGTCGTTGACTTCTTTGCGCGATCAGGAAGCCGTCAGCTAGATTATTTTAGGCTGCCGCTGCCTGGCTGGCTGCCGCAGGTTTCTGCCATAGACTGTATGGCAGTAATATCATGGATTGTCGCACACGCGGACAATCCCTTTTCTGTGCGGCGAGCGCGAGTGACATCTACCGGCCGGCGAGGGCAGCGGGGCGCTCAGCCGGCTCCCAGTGTCCCCGCGGGAACGGTCTGGAAAGGGCGAATACGCACCACCAGCGATCGCCATCCACCGCCCCTCCGCCGCCAAATGTGTTGTGTTATGCGATTCGACTGTGCAGGTCTGTGTTCTGTGCAGGTCTGTGTTCTGTGCAGATCTGTGTCGTGAATTGTTACTCTCGGCTATGTATGTATGTGAGGGCATTTCCCTCACCCAAAGGGCATGAACGTTTAAATATGTCAAGACAATACATAGTCCCAAAATCACAGTCATGCCTTTGCGAGCGCGAACAGAGCGGAGAAATGAGAAATGCAGCGTTCATCGTAGTAAGTATCGGTTACTTCGACTGCGTGTGTCGTAAATATGCGCCCGCCGAGATGTGCAAATGACCTCTTGGTCCGGGAGCAGAAACATATTTTTCTCTCAAGAACCTGGCAACGGAAGTTGATCATACTATCCGTATGCGGTGCATATATAGGTATCTAAAATTTCTTGAAATGCATATTGAATTTGACGCCATGATCGGGTCATCTGTATTATTGTTTTGAATGGCGGAAGTGCGACTGGTTCGATCATGTTTGACGTCCTCGCCTTTAGCTTCTTTTTTTTGTATCGGAGCGCAACAGATAACAACGACAAACATTTGTGCAGCGAAATGCGTATTCATTTTTCCGGTCGAACCCTCGCCCTGGTTCGCTATCCGAGATTCGGAGCTGGAAATTCTGAAGAAAACTACCATTTATTTGATGCTCCGAGTTCTGTTTTAAATGTCTATGTTAGCTTCTTTCCACCAACATTTGTTCAACATTTGTTTTCCCTTGACCGCAAAAAAAACTATTCAAATATAGGATACTCTTGTTTTGTTTTGCCAAGGGTCGTCGAACCTTGTAGCAAAAAGTAGTTGGCCCCGAAGACGAACGGATGGATTTGTCCTTGCTCTTAAGGGCAAAGCCCGCCTGATTCAGCACACATTTTTCATGTTTTTTTCCTTGCAGTATGGAACGAAAACATAGGTACACCTTTTTCGATATCCCAAAAGGTCGAAAAGTAAACAAAAAAATAGAAATCATTAGAAATCATGTGGTTGCAAAATAAAGTGGCCCAAATCCGGGGAGAAATTCGAAATTGGGGCTACCTAGGTAAGGTCTGCTGAAACTGGTCCCCCCCCCCCCTCCCAATGGCCGGCTGGATCCCCCTTGATTCGTTCAAAGTCAAAGCTAAATAAAACACATGAGTCATGACACACATACATATTTATTCACACAAACATACATGCATGATATGGCATACATACACTTGAAAGATACACTTGTGAGAAGGTGATAGTGTTAAGTGTTGGAGCCAGGATGCCATCATTGCAGCAACGGGATACTGTTGTGTGCCTCCCTGGCTCCGGCACCCCGGCGAGACCTTGTTGTGGGGTGTATTTAGCTGGGGAAAAGTCCTAAAAAAAATATCGCCTATCGCAAAGGGAAAAAACCCGCACATGTAGCCAAAATTGCGCTAGGCAAAAACCCCTATTATATATTGTTTAACTAAACATGTTTGGCAAAGGAATTATAAAATAAGTTGGAGTAAATCTGGGTGATCGTCGCCGAGGAGTGTGGTTAAATTCAGAGTGTGATGTTATTATGTTGTGTGCAATGACGATTTGCTGACTTTTGACGTTGTGGATAGGGCAGTCGATGAGGAAATGTTTAATTGTATACCGAGGATCAGCTGGGCAATGGCGGCAAGTAGGAAGCGGAAGGCGGTCGAAAATGTGGCAATGTGTGAGTCTGGTGTGTCCGATTTGGAGGCGCGCGATGACTACTTCTTTTTCTCGGCAATTTTGGTGGCTTGAGGTGTAATGTGTGATTTGTGGTTTGATGGGGTGTAGGTGGAAGTGCGGTGCAGCATCCCATTCGCGTTGGCGCAATATGTCGAATTGTTGATGGATGTAATTAAATACATCTGGTAGCGGGCTTGGAAGATTATTTTTCGGAGAAGATTGTAAACTTAATTTAGCTAACCTGTCTGCTTCTTCATTTCCTTTAATTCCGGCACGTCCCGGAATCCAGAAGATGTCGAGCCAGTGTGGTGTGAGAGGTGGTGTTGGAATAGTGTTGTGGTGGGGTGTGTTAGAGTTCGAGTGTTTGTGCGATTCGGAGGCTGACCAGAGGGTATCGTGTTTGCAGTAATGTTAGTCGTCTGTTGTGTAGGGGCTGAGTTAGTATCTGGTATGTTGGGTGTGTAGGCTGCTAGTTGGCTCTGGCGTAACAGCGAAGTAGTTGGTATTGGCGTCGCCAGCAGAGTGTGCTGGCGTTCGTGTCTGTTGTTCGTGTGTGCCTGTGTTCGTGTGTCGTGTCTGTGTCTATGTGCTAATATCTATGTGCTATTGTGTCTATGTATATAATGTTCGTGTCTATGTGCAGGTTGTGAGTGTTGGATGTTTTGAAGGCACCGGTGACGATGCGCAAGGCAGCGTTCTGGACAGTTCGTAACTTTTTGATTTTAGAGGAGGATATATCATCGAATAAGAATGCATTATAGTCCAGGATTGGACGTATCAGGGAGGTATAAAGTTGGAGGAGAGTGGAACGGTCTGCACCCCACACCCGACCGGCTAATGATCTCATGATATTGATGCGTCGAGTGCATCGCTGAATTGAATCATGAAAATGTGGGGTAAACGTAAGACCTGAGTCGAGAGTTATGCCCAGGTATTTAAATGTTTTAACTACGGGGATGGTTTTGTTATTAAATCTTAATAGAATGTTGGGTTCAACATATTTAGTTTTTCGAGAAAATTAGGGACGCAGATTTACTGGTGGAAATTTCCAGACCCCACTGGTCGCACCATACAGATAAGGACATGTTGCAAAATTAAAATTTGTCTGGCACGATCAACACTGGGATGAGAGTACCGTACCACCAGGTCGTCGGCGTACATTGCTAATTTGGGTTGTTGATTAATTTGGTTAATATTGTTAAAAATATCGTTAATCATTATTAAGAATAGGGTTAGCGAAAGGGATAATCACTGCGGGACACCGTGGTCCTGGTTGTCTTTGGGAGAATAGGTGTTTCCGCACCTTATATTACTGTCGGGCTAAACAAAATACGAATCTGTCCGGGGGGGGGCTATTCACCCCCTCCCCCCTTTCGTATCTCGGAAACCGCTGGACCGATTATCTCCGGGAAATCGGCATTCGATTCCTTGGAGCATGAACTACATTCTTATCTTCATAAATATGCAACATTTTGTCATGGACGTATGCAGGTAGCAAAAAAAAGGAAAATATGCATTTGTATACTCTTTTCCTGGGACGTTGTTTGAACGCAATGCTTTCATGTTGTTGGATTTCGCCATTCGCCATCTAATTGCATGCTCTAACATATACTCCTTTTTAAAGTTTGGGGAAATTAACCCAATGGCGTGCTCAGGCAATTCCGATATCTAAAGATGTCACTATAATATTTTTGCCGCTTTGATTTCTGTTTCAGATGCTTATAATGATATGTGTATGCATGAGAAAGTAAATTATGACTTTTTGTGCAGTGGTGAGTTCAGGAGGGAAAGGGGAGGGGAATTGAGCCTCGTCTTTTGTTATCTTTATCTTTGCTTATTGATATATTTTGCTATGTAGTGTCACGCCATGGGTCCACAATTCCCCCTAATTTCATCCCGGGGACCGCCTATGCCCCAAAATGCAATTGTGATCCATGCAGATGGTATTGCATGAAATTACCCACTGCAAAATAATGTTCAGGGACACTAAATACAATGCATGTGAACGGAGTCCAACACATGCCCCAAAAATCCGTCCCTGGAGTCGCCCTTGGGAACCCCCACCCCCCCTCCCCCCCCCCCCCACAAAAAAAAAGAAGAGAAGAAATGAACGTGTGTAAGGCATTTTTAAAACAGGTCACCTAGTTTCAAGTTGATATTTTTTGCTATGTAAGATATATTTGGTATTGCGCCGCCGTTCACCCTAAATCAGTCGATTTACCGATATTTAACACGGAAATACACCAATATTTTTCTCTGAAAACTTTCACTTTATTATGTCTCTTGAAAGACCGTTTCTGTCCATTAGGCGGGGTCCGGTGGGGGAGGGGCAGCGTCGGCCAGACGCTGTGGGACAAAGCTGGGATGAGGGGAGGGGCAGTGTCGGCCAGACGCTGTGGGACAAAGCTGGGATGAGGGGAGGGGCAGTGTCGGCCAGACGCTGTGGGACAAAGCTGGGATGAGGGGAGGGGCAGTGTCGGCCAGACGCTGTGGGACAAAGCTGGGATGAGGGGAGGGGCAGTGTCGGCCAGACGCTGTGGGACAAAGCTGGGATGAGGGGAGGGGCAGTGTCGGCCAGACGCTGTGGGACACAGCTGGGATGAGGGGAGGGGCAGCGTCGGCCAGACGCTGTGGGACAAAGCTGGGATGAGGGGGGGGGGGGGAAGCGTCGGCCAGACGCTGTGGTACAAAGCTGGGATGAGGGGAGGGGGGCGTCGGGTCCCTGTCTGGCCCTAGTCGCCTCCCTGTCGGCCGCCCAGGCCGGGCAGACGCGGTCCCACGCGGCGTGGGTGTCGCCGCATGCAGCGCAGCTGAAGGCCGCGACGTCGCACCCGTCCGTCGGGTACTCCACGGCGCACCTACCGCATGCAGGGTGGCGCTCGCAGGTCCGGTCGGTGTGACCGTAGCGCCAGCACGACCGACACTGCCTCGGGGGGGGGGGGGGGGTCCACCTCCGGACCGGGCCCAAGAGGTAGCCGCAGTATATGCGGCTCGGCATCTCAAGTCCCCGGAACAGGAGGCGGACCAAATGGGCTGCTCAGGATTCTTAGACTTGAGTCTTACAACTTCGATGAATTCCTGAGGGATTGTTTTTTTGTGTCACGCGGGCGATTCTAGGATCGATTCCGGGGGGGGGGGGAGATGACCTTACGGAAATGTAGGCCGGGAATGAAAGTTAACGTTACTTTAGTCCGGTTTATTTGAAGCCGGTAGAGCAAACAATGGAAGAAGGTCCTATTGTTACGTTAAGTTCATTCGTTGCAATTCAAATTTAAAATAACTAAGCACACATCACATCACATCACAATCATTTTTATTCTGTACATTTGGAGACAGGCCAGCGTCATTGCCAAGGTAGACTCGGCTCTGCTGACCCGCCGCGACCTGGAGGCGACGCGGAGCCGGAGCTGCAGCACACCCAGGGCGCTGTAACCCCGACCGACCTTGTGCAAAGTGTGTGTGTGAGGAATCGGAGCAACAGCTCGGCAATGGGCGCTGTTGCCCCGACCGACCTTGTTGTGGGGTAAAATTTCCGGTAAAAAGTCATATCTATTAATAAAAAAATCCGGAGCCTAGCCAAGGATAAAACCTGCACGTTTTTGCCAAATTGTGCAGGAAAAAACCGCGTTATGTTGATTTATCTAATTGTGTGTTGCGAAGGAATGCAAAGAGGAGACGAGTTAGCTCTGGGTATTCGTCACCCAAGAGAATATATGATAGTGTGTGACTTTGGTGTGTCCGATTCTGAGGCGCGCTAAAATAACTTTTTTTTTCTGCAATCTTGATGGCTAGAGCTATAATGAGTGACGTTATCAATAACATCGGAATCAGTGACCATTTCCTCGTTGGTTTTTATATTATTTAAGAAGAGAAAACTTTAAAAATGACTTGTTTATTGATATTTCGTCCGCAGGCCTTTTCAAAATTACATCTATGGATGTAATTAGATGTAATACGAGGAAGATGATAGATGTGTACGAAGAGTGAATGTGATGGTCTTGCATTTAGCTGGGTTGAGTTTCAGTTTCCAAGTTTTTGACCATATGCAGTGACGGGTTAGATCTGCCTGAAGGGCGTCTACATTGTTTTGATCAAGAATATGGTGGATTTTTTTGGCGTCATCTGCATACACCAAACAGTCAGTTTTGATTTGGTCCGGAATGTCAGCAACGCTGAGGGCAAAAAGAAGTGGGCCGAGAATGCTGCCTTCCGGGACACCGGATTTCGCTGGGACCCATTCGGAGTGTTTCCCGTTGAGAACCACTCGCTGGGAGCGGCAGCTGAGATAGGACTCAATCCAGCTATATGCATGACCCGTGATGTTGAAAGAGTGTCGGAGCTTGAACAGTAATAGTTTGTGATTGACAATGGTGAAGGCGGATGAGTAGTCAGTGTAGATAGAGTCAGTCTGTTGTCCTTTCGAGATTGAAGTCCAGCAATGGTCTAAGAAGCAGGAGAGGTTTGAGATGCAGGAGCGGTTGGGAAGGAAGCCGTGTTGATGTGGAGGTAAGGCCGGGAGATATGCGCGCAAGAGGCTCTCGCTGACAATTTTTTCAAGGATCTTGGAGCAGAATGGAAGGAGTTTTTTTAAGTTTTTTTTTAGAAGCTTATTAGCTGTTTTTTGCACACCGTTTGATTTTTGTTTTTAATGGGTTTCCCACAGGCGACTCCAGGAACGGGTTTTTGAGGGCAAGTGTATACACACATGGTGTTTAGTAACTCAAAACGTTATTTTACGGTGGATTATCTCGTGTAATATCATCTGCATGGATCATAATCGTGTTTTGTGGCATTGGCGGTTCCAGGGGTGGGACGCAAGCGCATGACCCAATGGGTGGCTCCAGGGATGAAATTAAAGGGAGTTGTGGAACCACGACGTGTAACTACATAGCAAAAGATATCAACTTGAAACTTGGTGACCTGTTTTAGCAATGCCTTGCACACGTTTCAGTTATTTTTGTATTTTTGGTTTCCCAAGAGCGACTCCAGGGACGGATTTTGGGGACATGTGTTTGACTCCGTTCACACCCATTGTGGGCAAAATAACGTGCCCTGAACGTTATTTTGTAGTGGGTAATTTCATGCAATATCATCTGCATGGATCGCAATTGTATTTTGGGGCATAGGCGGTCACAGGCATGCAATTAGGGGGAATTGTTGACCCATGGCGTGACACTACATAGCAAAATATATAAAGAAGCAAAGATACAGATAACAAAAGACAAAAGTTCAATTCCCCTCCCCCTCCTGAGTACGCCACTGCACAAATAAAAATAAACTGACATAATTTACATTATCATGCATACACATATAATTATACGCATCTAAAACAGAAATCAAAGCGACAGAAATATTATAGTGACATCTTTAGATACCCCCTTTGGAATTGCTTGAGGACGCCATTGGGTTAATTTCCCCAAACTTTAACAAGGAATATATGTTAGAGCATAACATTAGGTGTCGAAATCCAACAACATGACAAAATTGCGTTTAAACAACGTCGAAGGGCAAGAATTTAAAAATGCATGTTTCCCCCATTTTGTTTTTGCTACCTGTATTCGCCCATGACAAACTTTTTCATATTTATGAATACAGGAATGTAGTTCCTGCTCCAAGGAATCGAATGCCGCTTTCCCAGAGAGAAGCGGTCCAGCGGTTTCCGAGATACGAAGGGGGGGGGGGGGCGAATAGCCTTAGCTCCCCCCCCCCCCGACAGATTCGTATTTGTTTGTGTTATCCCGACAGTAAAAGGGTTAAAACGGGAGCCTCGGACATGACATGAACAGTGGGATCGCAGAACGTACGAGAGAAACACTGATTGAAGCAGTTTGCCCGGGCCACATCCTCCTTGTACTCACGACCTTCACACTTCAGCACAGGCGATACGCCAGACGATGACGTCAACGCCTTAGCCGTCACCATCAGTCAAGTTCAGTGACAGCGTTGATTCTGACTATTATGTGCTCTGCAGCTCCTGCTGCTATAACCAGCCTCGTTCTGAGAGCTGTGCCCGACATCAATGTATCACGTACGTCACAGATTATATGTACCACGTCACCAGAAATGTCAGCCTGGTGCAGAGGTGTCACGTGTCACGTATTACGTACGTCACCAGAAATGTCAGCCTGGTGCAGAGGTGTCACGTGTCACGTATTACGTACGTCACCAGAAATGTCAGCCTGGTGCAGAGGTGTCACGTGTCACGTATTACGTACGTCACCAGAAATGTCCGCCTGGTGCAGAGGTGTCACGTATCGAGACCGACAGCGGTCTGCACTGCAGAGTTGAATGTCTCGTAAGGCCCCCGGATAGGACTTCCCGGCTATAATCTCACCGGGCCGGATTAGCGCTGCAGAACTGGTATGAGACCCCTCGGCCGGAACGCAGTTTGACATGACACGGCGGTTTGCGTCTCACCCCGGGGCATGGAGCACGATATTTGACCAATTTCATGTCAGAGCAACAGCGTGATTGATTCCCGTTATCCCCTCCCCTCCAAATGCGCAACCTCCGCTTCACATATCGGCGAAGGAGGACCGAACCTCATTCGTAAATATTACTGAGCATCGCTGGACATGCTGGGTGACGTTCATGGGTGGAACTTTATATACTTTCGGGGTTGTAGCTACAACAGCATCCTCAAAAATTACAGCCCCAATTATGAATATTACAACTCCAACATTGCCAGTAAATGCATAAGTAAATAAATACTGCGAACGGTACGCAAAATCACAAAATATTTGTTTTCAATAACAATAATAACCAGTATGACGCCGTAGTTGGCGATGAACGAGCGAGCGCGAAGGAAATGTATGGTGAAGTTGGCATGCGCAGTGCGCATGCATAAGGGTGCTGCTTTCCTAGTACTGTTGCCTGACACCGCACCAAATTTCAACTCGATCGGGCAAGTCGTTTCTGAGATACAAAAAGGGGTGCGCACTTGCGCACGTGCAGATGCACCCCATCTCTGACTTGTGGGAAGGCGGCGGCTGAGGGGTCCCTAATCACATACCAAATTTGCACACAATCGGCCCAGCCGTTGCGGAGTTTTTGCGAGCAGGCACTTTTAAATACCCCTCACGCGGAGCGCGTCACGCGCAGTGATAGTCACCCACGTGAGTCGGCACTGGTCTCAAACATGGTAAGTTGGATGGGGCTGCTCAGCAAAGAAGACCGCTTGTCAATCGGACTTGCGGTTGCAGAGATATCAGATTCTCAAAAGCGTCGCCACGGGCGAGGTCGGATCGGGTCGGGCTGGATCGGGCCGGGCCGCTCATATTAAGATTTTTCCCTTACACCACGGAAGGACGAGCGAGCGTTTCGCGCACGCTCGTAACAAAACAATTAATAAATATGAGCACAGAAAAGGAAAAACTTTAAAACGTTGGTCACGTTTGCCATAAAATAGCACTTAAAATCTAACAATACAACATATTATCCCAAAATTACTTAGAAAGACTATTCAGGTACCTGCATGTAGCCAATTATATTTTTTCTGATTGTTTATTTACTCTTCATGTGAAGCTGGCGCTGATGCTTCGATGCTAAGTGAGCTGCAGATTGTCGTGCGCGCGATTCTTTCTCTCATTTCGTTGCTGTTGATCCGGACATCCAGTTACTGTATGGTGTGTACGTGCAGAATGTACAGCGATCTTTCCATATAGCCAATCTGTCACCGAAGGTTGGTTGAAGCAGCGCTGGCGTTTAACGAGCACACTTGTAGGGATCCAGACACAGCCGACCCATTTCTGGTGACCTACAGCTTCAGAGCCTCTGTTAAAAAAATATGTGAGGGACAAAACCACTTAGGTAGGATTCGATGAGACCCGCCCTGCGAAATGATGTTGCGATTTAACGCGGAGCGGCGATGGCGGGGTCTCGTACGTGCTCATATATTTATGTATTCGAATATATCGTGTATATGTGTGTCATTGAGCGAGTGTGTGGGAGGGGTGAATTGAATGGACGTGTGTGTGTGTTTGTGGCTATATCGTACAGTTTGTAGTGTTTTACCTTATGACTTCACCTATTAGTGGGCTGTGCCTGTTGGTGATCATTCTGCATAAAAAATACATAATAACAGCGCCACCTGCCATTGCTATGGTGGCGCTATCTTCATGGAATGAATTCAATTCCAGGAGACTATTTACTGTTTTCAGGAGACCATTCACTGTCTCAACGGCTGACTGCAGCTGACTGCAAAAACATCCCGCGGGATCGATCCTCGGTCGGGACAGACTTTTCTTATTCGTTGATTGCTTGATGGTCTGAGAGACCAATGACGGTAAAATATAATGTTGTTTTAGTCTCGAAGCGAGACCAAATGGTTTCCAAAGCGCGGAAAATGCCTAAAGTGATCGCTGGAGCCCATGGAGGCATCTCGATGGATACCTTTCTGTGAAAGTTCTCAAAACAGGTTTTGAGTGTAGGTAAGTAGGTTGTAGTACCTCAACATTGTTTGTAGAAACTATTACAATTACAACCCAAACATTGCATTGTGTGATGTTGAGTGATGAATACATACTTATTATATACTTTTAAGCTGCTCGGTTGGACTTGCATGATCTATATATTTTCATGCTTCTTATTTTTATGCTTTTTATTTTTGCAAACCACCAAAGATGAAAGAAGTCACCTTGACCTGTTCCACCTTGACCTGTTCCACTTTCCTGTTAGTCTGTTGTTGATTATTGATCTCAAGTTCTGACTTTTGTGGGATTTCTTTAATCCATGGTCCATATATATCCATTATCCATTGGTGTTTCAATGTGGTGTGTGTTAAAATGGTGCAAAATGCACATTGCAAACAATAAATATTCCTGCTAAAAGATTTTAAGGGTAGAATGAAGTAAACATGCAGATTCCTAGCTGCCGAGTGCCGGGCCTGGCGGGTGCTGCCACATGTGGCCGGCCTTGATGCCGGTCCCAACTCATGCATGAGCGGTGGCGGTGCGGGGCCGGTTCCTGTTTTTTGGGAAATGTTTGCATCTCTAGTGCTTAGGTAGGTATACATTGATTGTCTGCATGGGTGCATAGGTTAAGGTACCTATACAAGAATTGTCAGCACATTTTGATCTGGGGAAATTGGTTTGGTAGTTTATTCATCATTATTCATTAGTATATCCATATTTCTTATTTTTGGCCTACCATTAGGTTACTTGTGTACTCTTCCTTTGCAAAGATATGCACACCAACAAAAAAAGTAGAATTCCCGCCCTGGGGGCCTGGGAGCCAAATAACCACAGAAGTTGTTGCACCATAAGCCACAATCATGACGTGCTTGTGGCTTGCCTGTGTTTTCTTTTGTCAATTTCAACGTTATTATTTCTGTTAAGAACCTGCAATTTCTGACAGAACATTGCCAGTGTTTTCTTTTGTCAATTTCAACTTAGTATTTTGCTAGGATAATGATTGCATTTTTTGGGGGTGAAAATAAGATATGCTAAATCTGAAGGGGCCCGATGGTCCTGGGCCTCAATATTCTAAATTTGACCGGGCATGGCCTGGGCATGGGCTTGGTGTTCATGGGCCTGGCCTGGCCCGGGCGGTTGGTGGGACCGTGGCGAACACTGGTCTTCACAATGGTTGTTTACGTTACAAGTAGCATGCGTATATATGCCTAGTCCGTCGTTATTGTGTGCTCTTATTGTGTGCTAGTTCCCATATCCAAACTAGTGGGCCCCTTTTAGAAGAAGTTTCGGGCGCCCGAAACTTGTTTCGGGTCCTCACAACGGTTGTTTACGTTACAAGTAGCCTGCGTGTATATGCCTAAAGTCTGTCGTTATTGTGTGCAATAGTTTCCATATCCAAGCTACCATATGCATGACGTCATAATTGTCATGAAGTTTTGTATGGACATGAAGGAGAAAAGAGAAACATGCCCATTTTTCGACGGATATCCATCTATCATCCAAACAAATGCCATATTCGTTTTTTTCAGCTCGAAATACCCCGTATAGCCAAATTTCAAGACAACTTTCAAGGTGACTTATTCCCTTTAAGGCTGATCCCCTCAAAGTGAAACGCCCTGTTCAAATGTGCATGCGCATAGTGCATGTTATGTTTCCGCTCAGCTCTTTACATGTGTCAAACATAAACTAAAGAACCAATCGCGAACTCATAGCCTATCTAATGGACGGGCCATTTACCTGTGCTTCAGTGGGAACCTCGCAGCTTGAAGAGCGGCGAGCGTGCTACGCGCTTATCGTATATAGTATACAAGGATTCTATGCGACGTCTCATCCGAGTGCAATTTGCAATGTTTGGGCTCGTGAACCTTTTCGTATGCTTTCAAGTGCTGGCATAGCACATGCAAGCTCAAGACACGTCACAAATGAAGGTAAAACAGGAAATGGTATTTTTCCCCCTAATGTCGCAATTATCCTGACGCCTCGCAATCCATTTCCAGTCTCCGGTCTTGCTATTCCATAGCGTGTCTTAGACCAGTGCATAACAGTCTCAGACCAGTGCATAACAGTCTCAGACCAGTGCATAACAGTCTCAGACCAATGCATAACAGGCTCAGACCAGTGCATAACAGTCTCAGACCAGTGCATAACAGTCTCAGACCAATGCATAACAGTCTCAGTCCAGTGCATAACAGTCTCAGACCAGTGCATAACAGTCTCAGACCAGTGCATAACAGTCTCAGACCAGTGCATAACAGGCTCAGACCAGTGCATAACAGGCTCAGACCAGTGCATAACAGTCTCAGACCAATGCATAACAGGCTCAGACCAGTGCATAACAGTCTCAGACCAATGCATAACAGGCTCAGACCAGTGCATAACAGTCTCAGACCAATGCATAACAGTCTCAGTCCAGTGCATAACAGTCTCAGACCAATGCATAACAGTCTCAGACCAATGCATAACAGGCTCAGACCAGTGCATAACAGTCTAAGACCAGTGCATAACAGTCTCAGACCAGTGCATAACAGTCTCAGACCAATGCATAACAGGCTCAGACCAATGCATAACAGTCTCAGACCAGTGCATAACAGTCTCAGACCAGTGCATAACAGTCTCAGACCAATGCATAACAGGCTCAGACCAATGCATAACAGGCTCAGACCAGTGCATAACAGTCTCAGACCAGTGCATAACAGGCTCAGACCAATGCATAACAGGCTCAGACCAGTGCATAACAGTCTCAGACCAGTGCATAACAGTCTCAGACCAATGCATAACAGGCTCAGACCAGTGCATAACAGTCTCAGACCAATGCATAACAGTCTCAGTCCAGTGCATAACAGTCTCAGACTAATGCATAACAGTCTCAGACCAATGCATAACAGGCTCAGACCAGTGCATAACAGTCTAAGACCAGTGCATAACAGTCTCAGACCAGTGCATAACAGTCTCAGACCAATGCATAACAGTCTCAGACCAGTGCATAACAGGCTCAGACCAATGCATAACAGTCTCAGACCAATGCATAACAGGCTCAGACCAATGCATAACAGGCTCAGACCAGTGCATAACAGTCTCAGACCAGTGCATAACAGTCTCAGACCAGTGCATAACAGTCTCAGACCAATGCATAACAGGCTCAGACCAGTGCATAACAGTCTCAGACCAATGCATAACAGTCTCAGACCAGTGCATAACAGTCTCAGACCAGTGCATAACAGTCTCAGACCAGTGCATAACAGTCTCAGACCAATGCATAACAGTCTCAGACCAGTGCATAACAGTCTCAGACCAATGCATAACAGTCTCAGTCCAGTGCATAACAGTCTCAGACCAATGCATAACAGTCTCAGTCCAGTGCATAACAGTCTCAGTCCAGTGCATAACAGTCTCAGTCCAGTGCATAACAGTCTCAGTCCAGTGCATAACAGTACAGATGATGTATGATGGAAAGCGAAGAGTTACGCTGAGTCAAAGCAAACAAAGGTTCGGAACCAAAAATATGTAGTTAAGACATGTTAATTGCTCACTGCACAGGGGCCATGACAAGGGTATGAACACTGCAGGAAAAGTGGAAGAATCATGTAAGACGTAGGTATCGAATAAGCATTGTTAAAACTAGCTTTATTCCCATTTGATACATCAATGTGTAGCTCAATGATCATAATAACATACTTACATTATAAAGTCAGGTTTGCTTCATTTGACCGCAATAATATTTGCATGGAAATGTATCCATTAAATATGCATAACATTAAGAAATCCCCGCCAAATTTCCAAAATTCAACGATTTGTAATCGATGTGTTCCGAGATATTGGGAATACGTTGAGCGATATAAGAATAAGGATAAGATAAATAAGGAAAAATGATATAATAAGAATGAGCGAGAACTGATGACGTCGTTGTCATGGTTAATCATTATTATCGATATGTACTTGATTTTTAGCATTGTATTTTATTGTGAAAAATTGCGGCTGATTCGGCCGTATATTTTTTAACGATATACATTTAGCACGAGATCATATACATATCCATATCAAAATTAAACACAGCTTTACAAAAATCTCAGAAATTATTGAGAGAAGCTAGAAGTGAATTATCATGTTACTAGTAAGCCATACAAATATATATGAACGCGGAAAAAGCAAATTATAATGTCAGTTATTTGGTTCCAATTCAGCTGTTTTCCTCTGAATGGAGTTAATTAATGCGAAATCAGGACATCTGCACGTGCGTGACGTATAATTTCCCTAAGAATATTGCTGAGAAAAGTGTTTATAGACGATGTTAGCGATATATCTATTCAAAGTGCACTCGTGCAATGAAGGGAATAAGATACTGAAACAGCATGTTCTTGTCCAGCGCTATATATTGCAATGTGTATAATACTTATTTCCCAAGACATACGTCATAATCATACGTCAAATCAGCCAATCAGCGATGGGAGCCCACGACGGATACTCGTCCCGGCTTCTAGGACTCCGGTAAGCCAATTTTAATTAATTAAGTTGTTTCTATGAAGATGTGAAAGCTTCTCAAGTCCAGTTTCGAGCATGGACTACAACTTAGCTATCTCAACTCAAACCTCATGTTAAAGGTGAACTATTTCCTTTCAGCAACTCAGCCAGTTAAGTTTGCGGTCATTTCGCTTCGCTGGTTTGACGGAGCTCCATTTGTTTGTTCTAATAGCAGAATTAATCATCAAATTTAAAGAGGATAGATACTACATGACTTCCATCCACAAAGGACATGATCAAATAAGGAGAAGAGAAGATGCTCTGTGGTCAACCTACTTAAACCTACTGAAAGGTTTGCAAGATGGCCAACAACGCTGTTCAGTGTTCAGTGTTGATCGCGGCTGGAAAACTACGGTCGGCCGTTCACTGTAACTGATACTGCCCAGTTGGCGGTATAGTTGGCAGTTGATATTTGTTGGACACGACCATAACTGAGCCGCCCACCAGAGAGCTGATGGCAGGAAACTGGTCACACATTGCGCCATAACAAGGAAAACGACACCTGATCAGCACGGCTACAGACGGCGCAACAAGGAAAATGCTGGCCACAGGTATGTTGGCGTCTAGATTTGTGACATTTGACGGTAGCGGCTCTAGCCATTCATAAACCGACGCAAGGCACAAGACCACACCGACATTTCCATCCCCAGGTGACCAGCGGGAATAACATGAAAAAGGGGAAGGTTTAACTAAGAGATGGAATCACTGTGATAAGCAAAGTTCATTGCCAGGCTCATTGTCTGGCTTCTAGACATGCAAGCTCGTTACGGACTGTGTGACAGCTCGATTGTTGAGTGGACACTAGCCTTGGAATTTGGGTCATTTTCTGGACTTTTGGGTCCAAAGAATTCTGCTCTCTTCATATTTGTTCAGGAAATTTGCTCTCTTTTCGTCTGATCTTACCGACATTGTAGTTAAAATGTAATTAAATTTTCCTCACAAGGATTTACTATCTATTACAAATTAGGATTTTTTTACTTTCAAGTAAAATAATTAAAACAAAAATGAAAATATTAACTTGCCTGACAATACAATTTCACTCCACCTATGGATTTTTACTCTCCGGGACCAGGTCATGAAATGAAAAATCCAACACTGGTGGACACATCCTCGCCTCTGGCATCAATGAGACAAGATTGCGGTATTATGCACTGATGCGATATGTATTAGCATGTGCGCACCATATGCGCCGTCAGAAATAATATGGTTTAAAAGAAAATATGAACATAATTTGGTTCAACTTTGACTGTTGCGATTTGCCGCGTAAATCATTCGGGAAAACAAGATTGAAACCATATGGGTTCGTTGGCGATGTTTCCAAGACTTTACGTCGCTACACCGATCAGAGCAGAGCAGAGCAGAGCAGAGCAGAGCAGAGCAAGAGCAAGAGCAAGAGCAAGAGCAAGAGCAAGAGCAAGAGCAAGAGCGAGAGCGAGAGCGAGAGCGAGAGCGAGAGCGAGAGCGAGAGCGAGAGCGAGAGCGAGAGCGAGAGCGAGAGCGAGAGCGAGAGCGAGAGCGAGAGCGAGAGCGAGAGCGAGAGCGAGAGCGAGAGCGAGAGCGAGAGCGAGAGCGAGAGCGAGAGCGAGAGCGAGAGCGAGAGCGAGAGCGAGAGCGAGAGCGAGAGCGAGAGCGAGAGCGAGAGCGAGAGCGAGAGCGAGAGCGAGAGCGAGAGCGAGAGCGAGAGCGAGAGCGAGAGCGAGAGCGAGAGCGAGAGCGAGAGCGAGAGCGAGAGCGAGAGCGAGAGCGAGAGCGAGAGCGAGAGCGAGAGCGAGAGCGAGAGCGAGAGCGAGAGCGAGAGCGAGAGCGAGAGCGAGAGCGAGAGCGAGAGCGAGAGCGAGAGCGAGAGCGAGAGCGAGAGCGAGAGCGAGAGCGAGAGCGAGAGCGAGAGCGAGAGCGAGAGCGAGAGCGAGAGCGAGAGCGAGAGCGAGAGCGAGAGCGAGAGCGAGAGCGAGAGCGAGAGCGAGAGCGAGAGAGAGAGAGAGAGAGAGAGAGAGAGAGAGAGAGAGAGAGAGAGAGAGAGAGAGAGAGAGAGAGAGAGAGAGAGAGAGAGAGAGAGAGAGAGAGAGAGAGAGAGAGAGAGAGAGAGAGAGAGAGAGAGAGAGAGACAGAGCATTCTTTCCTTAACAAAAAATTGAGCCACGGCTCGATTTTTTTAATAAGAATGGCCTCAGGTCAGCCGTTATAACCGTAAATTGACGATCAGGTCAGCGGTTAAACCGTAATTTGACGATCATGTCAGCGGTTGAGCCGTAATTTGACGATCAGGTCAGTGGTTGAACCGTAATTTGACGATCTGAGGCCATTCTTATAAATACAAAAAATCGAGCCAGGTCTTGATTTTTTTTGCCAATTCTGAGCCATCCGTTATCATAAACAAGTCACAGACAAAAATCGAGCAACAAAAAAAATGCACAAAAACGAGACACGTTTTCGTTACCATAAACGTTTATCTGCGACAGTTCCTGGCGCAGAGGCCGCGCCAAGTTCGTACAAAGATCGAAAAACGAGCCAAAATTGAAGCAAGGTAGGGCTCTGTTTTTTTCAAGGCACTTAAATTCATTTTCAATAATTCCTTCGTTGCTGCTGCGTAAGACCATAGATACATGTACCTGTGCTGCTGTATGATTATTGTTGCAGGCCTGCACCGAGTAAACAGTGATGGCTGGTGTTATTTTCGCCGAAGATGAGCGCATGCCTATGCCGGGTCTGTGCGTCCCAGGTGGGCGTCGAATACGAAGGCGTGTGTGGTCTGGAGATGGGGAGTTAGGGGATGCAACTGGGGCCTGGACCAACATAATAACTCTAATGCATATGCAATCGGTATATGCTACTGCCAGATAACAATGAAATTTATACCGGCGGAAATATAACTAGCGACAATTGTTTGTATAATGCTTCTAAGTTAAGTCCGCTCGACACTAGGCGATATCCAAGCGACTTCTTGCTGTAGAAAATGGTTGATAGATATCGTTAACTTTTAATTGCACAAACATACGGCATCGAAAAATTGTCCCTGCGGGACTAAAGTTTAACGCGCTTCCCGTTACATCACCGAGATGACCGAAGGCGGTCGGTATAACTATATCCATAAGCTAAAAACAATGATTAACCAGCCTTCTCATGGTGAAAGCTTTATTGGTAAACACAAGAACAGACATAAAACAGAGCAAATCAGTAAAGCAATTCAGCTTCTCTCACTTCCAATATAAATGTTGACGGATGTTTCCAATATACAATATTGGACACATTCTTCAATCGCGCAACTTGACGCTAAAAATAGGAACGGTTTCTTGCTTTCCACGGCTGGTCGCGACAGGCTTTAGTCGTCAAAGCGTACCTATTTTGCATCATACAATACAAATGTAGATGTTCTCAAATAATATTTATTTTCAAGATAGCACAAAATATAAATATTTCCTTCAAACAAGATTATTTTTTCTCGAACTGCTGTCCTTTATCAAACTGCCGTCGTCTTCAAGTTAAACAAATGGTTATTGCAGTGTGCATACGAACAGAGTACACATACGCACATCTCCACGCTTGCTTGCCGGCGTCGTCCCACTGTTTCTTCATCAAGTGTTTTGCAGTGCCGCCTTATATCAATTTAACTTCAGGCTTCGGACTGATGGCAAGTTGCCCGTAGGTAAATGTCTCCAGTCTCCGCGTATGGCTCACCGGCGATTCTTTCTTGCTTCGATATTGAAAGAAAGCATTCGTTTAACAATTAATTTTAACGAATTCAAACTTTAAATTTGACGAAACAACAACACGTAACAGGAAATCACTCAAGATTGACAGTAGTAGCGAAAATCCATGAAATCGCACAGCACAATCCCTCCTACACAAAGCCCAGGGGGGTGTCATGCCTATCTCCGTAACGTGTCCACCCTGTCCCATGACGTCACGGTCCCATGACGTCACAGTCACGGTTTCCACCAATGGGGCGGCCGAATCGGGAGCGTTCGAGACCGGCACGGCCGCCATGTTTGTGTACAGGGGCGGGGATTGACCTTATATGGGCATGGGCCTCCCACTTTTTGCATGCCTCGCTTTGACATCGCCTAGCGGCTCACCCTTGCAATGTAGGAGAAAATGGCCGAAGAGCGAGCTGTAGAGGACATTTCAATCTATAATTTAGTGCTCAATTCATCCCGCTGGCACCTAAGGTATTAAACTGGTAGGACGCGAAAGTAGGCCGATTTAACACTATTTGAATAGGGAGCATGTGACGTCACGTGCCCGTGACGTCACGCCATTCGCTGCCTACCCCGGACGAGTCTACCTAGTATCTAGGCCCTTGCACAAAGCGGCGACGTGATTGTTTACACATTTCTGCGTCCGGTCCGGAACTTTTACAATAGGCGAAAGTGGTAGTAGGCCGGCGGATCCGCTGATTGGCTAAGACCGCGTGACGTCATAGTACCCTACCGGGCGAACGTCAGTGTGCGTTCAGCGCTAAAAGGCCCTTTTTCTGGAAGCAATATCTCTAATGCTATTCGCCCGTTTTGCACGCAACTACACTCAAAAGAAAGATAGTTCAATTTTCTCGAGATAACCCCCCACTATTTTTCACCCAACCTAGCCGATTTCGTACGGCGAGAGGGGTGAAGTTTTCGCTGCACATGGTAACGTTGACCACCGCAATTTGATCCCCATCCGTTTTCTTCGCGCGGAGGCGACCTCACGCACGATAGCGTAATCAGTAAGGCATGGGACTACAAATCTGGAGATCCGTGTTCGAATATCTCGCAGGAGGAAAACTTTTCGGCGAGTATATGAGCTGTGCCGCTTATTGCTGCGCTTCCAATTGTTAAATGGCATTTAGTATCGCAATGCGAATCACTATTCATCGCACATTTAACTATTTCCAATCAAAATACATCGGAGAATAGGAACGGTATTGATGAAATAGGCACATGCGAGGGGGCCCGGTGCCCCATCTGA
>JAXIVJ010005706.1:67500-72055 GCA_036785665.1 Chirona hameri
TATTTTGTTGCGTGTATTTAACCATTGGCAGTATTTCCTTATGTGGATTTTCATGTTATAGTATGCACTTGTTATTTAGCGCCGCCAAGCGGCGCGATTTTTTACGGGTTTTCCTGATAAAACCCAGAAATATAGGCGGTGGGCCATGTGTAGGATAAGAAGCTAAAAATGCTATAAATTCAATTCAGGGTTACGAGGAACCGAATACGATGACGATTGCTTCGTTATGATGATGGCACCGATGTGACGCCACGAAGCGGCGTAAAAATGTGACAGAGTGAATGCATGAAATGAAATGAAACGGAGTGAAATTTTAGGTCGTGGAAAACGAATTTTCACTATAGGAACCAGACCGTGAGTGGAGCCAAGCCTCAGTAACCCCCTTTCCTGGTTACACATCTCGGTATGATGACAAATATTTAAATGAAGGTAGTTTTTAATATACATTAGCCTCGGATAGTAAATCATGATGACCGGTGGCAGTCAGCGCTCAATAGTATGTATACATATGATAATAATAACTGTATACATATATACCGAACTGTAACAAACCACTGGTAACAGTGCAAATAGTTGAAAGCAGCAAGGGGCAGAACGACTTTTCCGCGCATAAATGGTCCCTGTGGATCTGGAGGAGCCTGAGAGGAGATGGATCGGGGAGATGGTCCTGGCCTGGTCCCCACTAATAGCTCTTCGTCCAGCAAGTTGGGCACCGCTGGAACAGCTTCCGGGTGCCGATGTCAGCGTCTTTGCGTTCGCGTCGCCTTTTTCGGAACTCGGCAGACGAGCTAGACATGTAGCACGCTTGAAAGTTAATATTTTATGAAGGGAGTGGGCCCTGGTGGAATTCATTTTCCCATTTTCCAAATTTGTATAAGCCATTGCGAAACTTGTGTCATGCAGCGAAGCGGTGCGAAATTTCTACTTTTTGACTGTGGATCGCTGGATTTTGATTGCTGCAAAGGTAATTTTTACGATAAATTGTTAACTCCCCCACATAAAGTGTGTGTGTGTGTGTGGGGGTGGGGGGGGGGGGGGTCAACCACCCCACCTTCTGAGAGTGAGGGGGTCGGGGAACCATTCCCCCGACCCCCCCCCCCCCCCCGTCGGCGACGCCCCTGCATGCTACGGATTCAATTTCCTTCGTTTTCCTTTCGGAGCAGCGGTGTGTCGAAGGGGAAAACGAAGGAAATTTCATCGGTAACTGACTGAGCCCATTTCCACGTCGCAGGGTTGTAGGATCCTATTCAGTTGAGAGGGCTTCACCCCCCCCCCCCCCCCCCCCCACCACCACCACCACCACCACCACCACCAACAACATGGCTTCAGCCGCCCCAACTTGGACGAGAATGTGGGTCAAATCCTGGGAGAAATCTGTATTTTGGTGGATTTGATGGTACTTTAAGCGATTGTTCCCAGGTCAACCCCCCAAACTTTTCTGGAGAAGCTGCGCCCCTGCCACGTCGTATGTCATATTCCAATCTTGATTTTAATAGGAATTACATGAAACTAGAATCAGCCTCCGCCATAAAAGTGTGTGTGTATGTGTGTATGTGTGTATGTGTGTATGTGTGTATGTGTGTGTATGTGTGTGTATGTGTGTGTATGTGTGTGTATGTGTGTGTATGTGTGTGTATGTGTGTGTATGTGTGTGTATGTGTGTGTATGTGTGTGTATGTGTGTGTATGTGTGTGTATGTGTGTGTATGTGTGTGTATGTGTGTGTATGTGTGTGTATGTGTGTGTATGTGTGTGTATGTGTGTGTATGTGTGTGTATGTGTGTGTATGTGTGTGTATGTGTGTGTATGTGTATGTGTATGTGTATGTGTATGTGTATGTGTATGTGTATGTGTATGTGTATGTGTATGTGTATGTGTATGTGTATGTGTATGTGTATGTGTATGTGTATGTGTATGTGTATGTGTATGTGTATGTGTATGTGTATGTGTATGTGTATGTGTATGTGTATGTGTATGTGTATGTGTATGTGTATGTGTATGTGTATGTGTATGTGTATGTGTATGTGTATGTGTATGTGTATGTGTATGTGTATGTGTATGTGTATGTGTATGTGTATGTGTATGTGTATGTGTATGTGTATGTGTATGTGTATGTGTATGTGTATGTGTATGTGTATGTGTATGTGTATGTGTATGTGTATGTGTATGTGTATGTGTATGTGTATGTGTATGTGTATGTGTATGTGTATGTGTATGTGTATGTGTATGTGTATGTGTATGTGTATGTGTATGTGTATGTGTATGTGTATGTGTATGTGTATGTGTATGTGTATGTGTATGTGTATGTGTATGTGTATGTGTATGTGTATGTGTATGTGTATGTGTATGTGTATGTGTATGTGTATGTGTATGTGTATGTGTATGTGTATGTGTATGTGTATGTGTATGTGTATGTGTATGTGTATGTGTATGTGTATGTGTATGTGTATGTGTATGTGTATGTGTATGTGTATGTGTATGTGTATGTGTATGTGTATGTGTATGTGTATGTGTATGTGTATGTGTATGTGTATGTGTATGTGTATGTGTATGTGTATGTGTATGTGTATGTGTATGTGTATGTGTATTGAGTATGCGTATGCGTATGCGTATGCGTATGCGTATGCGTATGCGTATGCGTATGCGTATGCGTATGCGTATGCGTATGCGTATGCGTATGCGTATGCGTATGTGTATGTGTATGTGTATGTGTATGTGTATGTGTATGTGTATGTGTATGTGTATGTGTATGTGTATGTGTATGTGTATGTGTATGTGTATGTGTATGTGTATGTGTATGTGTATGTGTATGTGTATGTGTATGTGTATGTGTATGTGTATGTGTATGTGTATGTGTATGTGTATGTGTATGTGTATGTGTATGTGTATGTGTATGTGTATGTGTATGTGTATGTGTATGTGTATGTGTATGTGTATGTGTATGTGTATGTGTATGTGTATGTGTATGTGTATGTGTATGTGTATGTGTATGTGTATGTGTATGTGTATGTGTATGTGTATGTGTATGTGTATGTGTATGTGTATGTGTATGTGTATGTGTATGTGTATGTGTATGTGTATGTGTATGTGTATGTGTATGTGTATGTGTATGTGTATGTGTATGTGTATGTGTATGTGTATGTGTATGTGTATGTGTATGTGTATGTGTATGTGTATGTGTATGTGTATGTGTATGTGTATGTGTATGTGTATGTGTATGTGTATGTGTATGTGTATGTGTATGTGTATGTGTATGTGTATGTGTATGTGTATGTGTATGTGTATGTGTATGTGTATGTGTATGTGTATGTGTATGTGTATGTGTATGTGTATGTGTATGTGTATGTGTATGTGTATGTGTATGTGTATGTGTATGTGTATGTGTATGTGTATGTGTATGTGTATGTGTATGTGTATGTGTATGTGTATGTGTATGTGTATGTGTATGTGTATGTTGTATGTGTATGTGTATGTGTATGTGTATGTGTATGTGTATGTGTATGTGTATGTGTATGTGTATGTGTATGTGTATGTGTATGTGTATGTGTATGTGTATGTGTATGTGTATGTGTATGTGTGTGTGTGTGTGCCTGCCTGCCTGCCTGCCTGCCTGCCTGCCTGCCTGCCTGCCTGCCTGCCTGCCTGCCTGCCTGCGTGCGTGCGTGCGTGCGTGCGTGCGTGCGTGCGTGCGTGCGTGCGTGCGTGCGTGCGTGTGTCTGTGTGTGTGTGTCTGTGTGTGTGTGTCTGTGTGTGTCTGTGTGTGTCTGTGTGTGTCTGTGTGTGTCTGTGTGTGTCTGTGTGTGTCTGTGTGTGTCTGTGTGTGTCTGTGTGTGTGTCTGTGTGTGTCTGTGTGTGTCTGTGTGTGTCTGTGTGTGTCTGTGTGTGTCTGTGTGCGTCTGTGTGTGTCTGTGTGTGTCTGTGTGTGTCTGTGTGTGTCTGTGTGTGTCTGTGTGTGTCTGTGTGTGTCTGTGTGTGTCTGTGTGTGTCTGTGTGTGTCTGCGTGTGTCTGTGTGTGTCTGTGTGTGTCTGTGTGTGTCTGTGTGTGTCTGTGTGTGTCTGTGTGTGTCTGTGTGTGTCTGTGTGTGTCTGTGTGTGTCTGTGTGTGTCTGTGTGTGTCTGTGTGTGTCTGTGTGTGTGTCTGTGTGTGTGTCTGTGTGTGTGTCTGTGTGTGTGTCTGTGTGTGTGTCTGTGTGTGTGTCTGTGTGTGTGTCTGTGTGTGTGTCTGTGTGTGTGTCTGTGTGTGTGTCTGTGTGTGTGTCTGTGTGTGTGTCTGTGTGTGTGTCTGTGTGTGTGTCTGTGTGTGTGTCTGTGTGTGTGTCTGTGTGTGTGTCTGTGTGAGTGTCTGTGTGTGTGTCTGTGTGTGTGTCTGTGTGTGTGTCTGTGTGTGTGTCTGTGTGTGTGTCTGTGTGTGTGTCTGTGTGTGTGTCTGTGTGTGTGTCTGTGTGTGTGTCTGTGTGTGTGTCTGTGTGTGTGTCTGTGTGTGTGTCTGTGTGTGTGTCTGTGTGTGTGTCTGTGTGTGTGTCTGTGTGTGTGTCTGTGTGTGTGTCTGTGTGTGT
>JAXIVJ010005707.1:7500-12500 GCA_036785665.1 Chirona hameri
ATAGAGATAGAGATAGAGATAGAGATAGAGATAGAGATTGAGATAGAGATA
Organism: Chirona hameri; assembly: GCA_036785665.1. NCBI lineage: Eukaryota > Metazoa > Arthropoda > Thecostraca > Balanomorpha > Balanidae > Chirona > Chirona hameri. The sequence continues at coordinate 7,552 of JAXIVJ010005707.1, forward strand.
GGAGATAGAGATAGAGATAGAGATAAGAGATAGGATAGAGATAGAGATAGAGATAGAGATAGAGATAGAGATAGAGATAGAGATATAGAGGAGATAGAGATAGAGATAGAGATAGAGATAGAGATAGAGATAGAGAAGAGATAGAGATAGAGATAGAGATAGAGATAGAGATAGAGATAGAGATAGAGATAGAGATAGAGATAGAGATAGAGATAGAGATAGAGATAGAGATAGAGATAGAGATAGAGATAGAGATAGAGATAGAGATAGAGATAGAGATAGAGATAGAGATGAGATAGAGATAGAGATAGAGATAGAGATAGAGTTAGAGATTGAGATAGAGATAGAGATTAGAGTTAGTGATAGTGAAGAGATAGAGGATAGAGATAGAGATAGAGATAGAGATAGAGATAGAGATAGAGATAGAGATAGAGATAGAGATAGAGATAGAGATAGAGATAGAGATAGAGATAGAGATAGAGATAGAGATAGAGATAGAGATTAGAGATAGAGATAGAGATAGAGATAGATGATAGGAGATAGAGATAGGATAGAGATAGAGTAGAGATAGAGATAGGGAGATAGAGATAGAGATAGAGATAGAGATATAGATATAGATATAGATATAAGATATAGATATAGATATAGATATAGATATAGATATAGATATTAGATATAGATATAGATATAGATATAGATATAGATATAGATATAGATATAGATATAGATATTGATATAGATATAGATATAGATATATTAGATATAGATATAGATATATAGATATAGATTTATATGATATAGATATAGAGTATAGATATAGATATAGATATAGATATAAGATATAGATATAGATATAGATATAGATATTATATAGATATAGATATAGATATAGATATAGATATAGATATAGATATAGAATATATAGATATAAGATTATAGATATAAGATATAGATATAGATATAGATATAGATATAGATATAGATATAGATATAGATATAGATATAGATATAGATATAGATATAGATATAGATATAGATATAGATATTAGATATAGATTAGATATAGATATAGATATAGATATAGATATAGATTATTAGGATATAGATATAAGATATAGATATAGATATAGATATAGAATATAGATATAGATATAGATATAGATATAGATATAGGATATATGATATAGATATAGATATAGATAGATATTGATAAGATATAGATATAGATATATATATAGATAAGATATAGATATAGATAATAGATATAGTTATAGATATAGATATAGATTATTAGATATAGATATAAGATATGATATTAGATAATATAGATATAGATATAGATATAGATATAGAATGTTAGATATAGATATAGATATAGATATAGTTATAGATATAGATAAGATATGATATAGATATAGATATAGATATAGATATAGATATAGATATAGATATAGATATATAGAATATAGATATAGATATAGATATAGATATAGATATAGATATAGATATAGATATAGATATAGATTATAGATATAGATTATAGATATAGATATAGATATAGATATAGATATAGATATAGATATAGATATAGATATAGATATAGATATAGGATAAAGATATAGATTATAGATATAGATATAGATATAGATATAGATTATAGATATAGATATAGATATAGATATAGATATAGATATAGATATAATATAGATATAGATATAAGATATAGATATAGATTATATAGATATAGATATACGATATAGATATAGATATAGTAATAGATATATATTAGATATATGATATAGATATAGATATAGATATAGATATAGATATAGATAAAGATATAGATATAGATATAGATATTGATATAGATATAGATATAGATTATAGATATAAGATATAGATATAGATAATAGATATAGATATAGATATAGATATAGATATAGATATAGATATAGATATAGATATAGATATAGATATAGATATAGATATAGATATAGATATAAGATATAGATATAGATATAGATATAGATATAGAATAGATATAGATATATAGATATAGATATAGATATAGATATAGATATAGATATAGATTTAGATATAGATTAGATATAGATATAGATATAGATATAGATATAGATATAGATATAGATTAGATATAGATCTAGATATAGATATAGATATAGATATAGATATAGATATGAGATATAGATATAGATATAGATATAGATATAGATATAGATATAGATATAGATATAGATATAGATATAGATATAGATAGAGATAATAGTATAGATATAGATATAGATATAGATATAGATATAGATTTGATTATAGATATAGATATAGATTTAAGATATAGATATAAGATATAGATATAGATAATAGATATAGATATAGATAGTATAATATAGATATAGTATAGTATAGATATAGATATAGATATAGATATAGTTATAGATATAGATATAGATATAGGATTTAGATATAGTATATAGATATAGATATAGATATAGATATAGATATAGATATAGATATAGATATAGATATAGATATAGATATAGATATAGTATAGATATAGATATAGATTAGATAAGATATAGATATAGTATAGATATAGATATAGATATTAGATATAGATATAGATATAGATATAGATATAGATATAGATATAGATATAGATATAGATATAGATATAGATTATAGATATTGATATAGATATAGATAATAGATATAGATATAGATATAGATATAGATATAGATATAGATATAGATATAGATATAGATATAAGATATAGATATAGATATAATATGATATAGATATAGATAAGATATAGATATAGATATAGATATAGATATGATATAGATATAGATATAGATTAGATATAGATATAGATTAGATATAGATATAGTATAGATATTAGATATAGATTAGATATAGAATAGATATAGATTAGATAGATAGATATAGATATATAGATAGATAGTAGATAGATAGATAGATAGATAGATAATAGATAGATTAGATAGATAGATAGATAGATAGATAGATAGATAGATAGATAGATAGATAGATAGATAGATAGATAGATAGATAGTAGATAGATAGATAGATAGATAGATAGATAGATAGAGATAGAGATAGAAGATTAGATAGATAGAGATAGGATAGAGAAGAGATAGAGATAGAGATAGAGATAGAGATAGAGATAGAGATAGAGATAGAGATAGAGATAGAGATAGAGAAGATAGAGATAGAGATAGAGATAGAGATAGAGATAGAGATAGAGATATAGATAGAGATAGAGATAGAGATAGAGATAGAGATAGAGATAGAGATAGAGATAGAGATAGAGATAGAGTAGAGATAGAGATAGAGATAGAGATAGAGATAGAGATAGGAGATAGAGATAGAGATAGAGATAGAGATAGAGATAGAGATAGAGATAGAGATAGGATAGAGAATAGAATAGAGATAGAGATAGAGATAGAGATAGAGATAGAGATAGAGATAGAGATAGAGATAGAGATAGAGATAGAGATAGAGATAGAGATAGAGATAGAGATAGAGATAGAGATAGAGATAGAGATAGAGATAGAGATAGAGATAGAGATAGAGATAGGATAGAGATAAGAGATAGAGATAGAGATAGAGATAGAGATAGAGATAGAGATAGAAGATAGAGATAGAGATAGAGATAGAGATAGAGATAGAGATACGAGATAGAGAATAGAGATAAGAGATAGAGATAGAGATAGAGATAGAGATAGAGATAGAGATAGAGATAGAGATAGAGATAGAGATAGAGATAGAGATAGAGATAGAGATAGAGATAGAGATAGAGATAGAGATAGAGATAGAGATAGAGATAGAGATAGAGATAGAGATAGAGATAGAGATAGAGATAGAGATAGAGATAGAGATAGAGATAGAGATAGAGATAGAGATAGAGATAGAGATAGAGATAAGATGAGATAGAGATAGAGATAGAGATAGAGATAGAGATAGAGATAGAGATAGAGATAGAGTAGAGATAGAGATAGAGATAGGAGATAGAGATAGAGATAGAATAGAGATAGAGATAGAGATAGAGATAGAGATAGGATAGAGATAGAGATAGAGATAGAGATAGAGATAGAGATAGAGGATAGAGATAGACGATAGAGATAGAGATAGAGATAGAGATAGAGATAGAGATAGAGATAGAGATAGAGATAGAGATAGAGATAGAGATAGAGATAGAGATAGGAGATAGAGATAGAGATATTTATTTTTTTTTTTTTTTTTTTTTACAGGTATAGAGAGATAGAGATAGAGAAATGAGATAGAGATAGAGATAGAGATAGAGATAGAGAAAGATGAGATAGAGATTGAGTAGAGATAGAGATGAGAGATAGAGATAGAGATAGAGTAGAGATAGAGATAGAGATAGAGATAGAGATAAGAGATAGAGATAGAGATAGAGATAGAGATAGAGATAGAGATAGAGATAGAGATAGAGATAGAGATAGAGATAGAGATAGAGATAGAGATAGAGATAGAGATAGAGATAGAGATAGAGATAGAGATAGAGATAGAGATAGAGATAGAGATAGAGATAGAGATAGAGATAGATAGGCTAGAGATAGAGATAGAGATAGAGATAGATAGAGATAGAGATAGAGATAGAGATAGAGATAGAGATAGAGATAGAGATAGAGATAGAGATAGAGATAGAGATAGAGATAGAGATAGAGATAGAGATAGAGATAGAGATAGAGATAGAGATAGAGATAGAGATAGAGATAGAGATAGAGATAGAGATAGAGATAGAGATAGAGATAGTGATAGAGATAGAGATAGAGATAGAGATAGAGATAGAGATAGAGATAGAGATAGAGATAGAGATAGAGATAGAGATAGAGATAGAGAAAGAGATAGAGATAGAGTAGAGATAGAGATAGAGATAGAG
>JAXIVJ010005707.1:17500-72053 GCA_036785665.1 Chirona hameri
CACACAGTCGGACATCTGCCGGAACACGGTCAGATACACACAGTCAGACATCTGCCGGAACACGGTCAGATGCACACAGTCAGACATCTGCCGGAAGACGGTCAGATACACACAGTCAGACATCTCCCGAAATCAGAGGCGTTCGCAAGGGGGCGGGGCATCCAGGCCATGCGAGGTCCATGAGAGGGGGCAACATATATTTTGCTCTCCCCCCCAAGCAAATAAGTAATGCAAACTCACACACTGACAGACATCGGAGACTCTTAAGAGTTCTCAGAGACCATACAGGGGTCGATTTAGTCTCTGCAGAGAGCCACATTTTACGAGAACTTTCGAGGGGGTCTTTTGGTCTCAAGATTATCTTTTTTTTTGTAAAGGTACTCAGCGTGAACTATTTAGTCTTGCTTGAGAAAGCCTGAAAAATTATCGGCGCCGGCTGGGATTGAACCGGGGACACTTCACATGTTAAGCGAGCGCTCTACCACTGAGCTACGGCGTGGCTTATACCAGAACAAGCAAAAAGACGGTACCAACCAAGGCAATTGCTGGGTGAGGTTGATACTTACCGACTTTCCGTGTATTAATATTGTTTGGTTAACAAATGATGGTATGAAAGTAATATTTACAAATCAAAACGATAAAAAATAATAGTTATTCGGTATTTACTTTAATTAAAGTTGGTTTCCGTCGTTGCGATTACAGCGACACCTGCAGTGCTATGGTGGCGCCATCTGCATGGAATTAATTCAATTTCAGGGTTCTCTCAGGAGATCATCCACTGTTCTCAACAGGTGACTGCTAAAACATCCCGCGGGTTCGATCCTCGATCGCGACAGACTTTTCTAATTCGTTGACTGCCTGATGGTCTCAGAGACATAAAATTGTCAGCTGGAGACATATTTACTCTCAAAAACCAACGCGGAGACCATGTAGATGTATCAGGCGAGACCATCCACTGAAAGGTCTCGAAATGGAGACCGTGCAGGTTTCTCAGGGAAGAGCATTCAGCAAAAGTTCTCAAAAGTGTTTCTGAGTGCACACATTGTCCCTCAACCGAACCTCATCCTTCCAAAGATCCTTCATTCCAGACGCCACAAGACTCTGGAACAAACTTCCCAGAGTCTAATAATACCCACTCCCTAATCTTTCAAAGCAGCTCTCACACAGCGGATGGGTGTGGGAAACCCGTCACCTTTTTTGCATTCTGCTCCTTAAAAGGTAATCGTTTTCATACTCAGTTGAGGCCCCCTCAACGCGCACCAATATAACATTCAAAAATGTTCCAACCTACAGTGTGCGTGCGACCATTGTGTGTATCTGACCGTGTTCCGGCAGATGTCTGACAGTGTGTGTCTGACCGTGTTCCGGCAGATGTCTGACTGTGTGTATCTGACCGTGTTCCGGCAGATGTCTGACTGTGTGTATCTGACCGTGTTCCGGCAGATGTCTGACTGTGTGTATCTGACCGTGTTCCGGCAGATGTCTGACAGTGTGTATCTGACCGTGTTCCGGCAGATGTCTGACTGTGTGTATCTGACCGTGTTCCGGCAGATGTCTGACTGTGTGTGTCTGACCGTGTTCCGGCAGATGTCTGACTGTGTGTATCTGACCGTGTTCCGGCAGATGTCTGACTGTGTGTACCTGACCGTGTTCCGGCAGATGTCTGACAGTGTGTGTCTGACCGTGTTCCGGCAGATGTCTGACAGTGTGTATCTGACCGTGTTCCGGCAGATGTCTGACTGTGTGTATCTGACTGTGTTCCGGCAGATGTCTGACTGTGTGTCTGCAGGGGCGTAACCACGAGCTCAAAGTTACTGGGTACACTGGCTGACCACAAACGCTTAGTCCTATCCTAAAAATACCCCCCCCCCCAGGGGCGTCGTTTTCTGAAAATGATTGGTAGGGCCCCAATGCTAACTTCAGAGATTTTAAGGTCATTCTTATCATGCAACGCCATAGGCCTAATGTTAAAATGTGGCATTATTGGTAGGGCCCTGGCCCTACCAGGCCTATAGAGAACAACACCCATGCCCCCCGCCCAAAAAAAAAAACGAATTTAAGCCATTTCCATTTATAGTGCTGAGTTTGTTTACGTTTCTATTTAACTTCGATTAATTTTAACTATATTTTATACAGCTGCATCATTGGGAACTGATGGGTTGTCGCGTCTCCCTAATGCCGATGGCACAGCCTACATCAAAGCCTTATGTTGTTGTAGTTGCGCCCATACCGGGGCGCCCCGGCTCCAACGGCAACAGGGGTGCCTACAGGGGCGCCACGTCAAAAAAAAAATGGTACTGAAAAATTGGCGTCGGGGGCGACATCACACGGTATTTGCTTGTACGGGCGCATATTGCCCGGTTTAGAGGGCACCGGTTCCGCTCCATGGGGTGGGATTTGCCTCTATAGGGGCGCCTGCCTAATGAGGGCGTCTTTCCTGTCCCTGGGGCGCGATTTACTTCTAGAAATGCTCAAGGCCCAAGGGCGCCTGTACTGTGGGGGAGGGGAAAATTGTATCTTAACACGCGCCCTGGAGGGGGGCGAAATCCGCCCACCCCTCCGGTTTTTAGAAGATAGCGCAAAAACGGCGGCGTGCAGCGCCGCCGTTTTTTGTATACCTGTTTAGAAATGAACTTCGCGCATTATGTAAAATTCTTGGCCTCAGGTCATATCAGGTCAGGTCACCAGACCAGGTCACGTGATGACCTCAACTCCAAAATGTTTGCAGTAGTACCACAGCCACAGTTTTACGCCGATCGGTTTCAATCTTGCAGGACTTCATAAGGTCATAGATACCAACAATTTGTTTATCTCGGATTTCTAATATCGGTGACCTAAGGTCAGGTCAATTTTGTGACCGCCAACACGGTTTTATCAATAACTATCGACATAATGAAGATAGAGAAGAGAAAACGGTACCAATATGTTTGTCTCGTCGAGACACGTCTCCCAATATGCAACATGACCAACTTGGGTCACCACTTGACCTTGACCTGAGGTCAAATTTCTCAGTTGACCTAACCCGGTCACCATGAATATGATTCGAAGCGCCTTGACAAGACACACGCGATGGCGTAAACATTATCGCTTTATCTTTATTAGGTAAAAGTTTATTTGGGGAAAACAGTTTTGAAAACAAAATCACCTTTTTGACATTCGATGACCTCTGGAGCCTAAACTATTGACCTGAGCTCAAATCTGACGACACCTATGTCGATTGCATTTTTCAATGAATTTCGATTGCTTTTTTCCGTTTGCTGCTAACTATCCTAGTTCCCGAGATATTTGGGAGTGTTCGAACCGAAGTCTTGAAAACTTGAAAATCTGACCCTTGATGACCTCTGGTGACCTCAATATTGACCTGAAAAAATTAACGAAATACTTTCGAAAGAGCTTGTATCGAGCTATCTAACGTCGTTTCCCGCTTGTCACTACGTTGCGTGGTTTTCGAGATCATAGGGGGGGGGGCGAAATCCGCCCCCCCCCCCCCCCCCCTCCAGGGCGTGTAATTATCAGAGGCCCTCCAGGGCGCGTGTTAAAGGGAAATATTCACCTTGTTCCACAAAAATGGAGTTATTACTTGAAATCGATAGACGAGAGCAAAATATATTGTAAATTGATCACATTTTGCATATAAACATTCCTACCGAAAGATATTTCAAGTTATAGTTGATAAGCGATCCACGCTTATAACGGACGGTACTCAGCATGTACTCGGAAACGAATTCAGTAAATTAGCCTTCCTCCGCATTTATATTTATCATGAAGGTATGCAATATGTTTCCTGCACTCTATCTTTTGCGAATATGTGCAAACTTTTATGAACAATCAACAAGCATTTGAAAAAGGGCATTGAAATCAGAAGTTTAGCTTGGCCCCGGACGGCGACCTATTTAGTGTATGCGGCTTGTTGAGAAACGAGAGGTATTCAACATTGAACAGATTGATACAAAAGCGTTTCGTATGTCGCGTTTCGCTAGTAGAGGGAAAACACCGATCATGAACCCCGAAAGAAGTATATGTACTTGCTTTTTAATTTGTCCAAACTTCCAACTTTGAATTAGGGAATTATTTTATTTTATTCTTAAATTTAGATCACATCATTGTTATACCATAACGGAAGCCTGATAAATTGTTGCTAACAAATAAATGGTTAATATTTCACTTTAAAGGGAAATATTCACCTTTTGATTTATTTATCTGCATTTTTCTGTGACACATGTATGGTATCAAATTGATCGTGCCTCAATTTAAAAGTGAAATGACAACTTTTTATATCTCAAAAATTACATTTGGGAATTTAAAAAAAAAATGTACTTACATATGGTGACAACAGTATGATCCATCACTATATCTGGTTTGAATGCTGATTTGTAAGCAAGTCCCCGTAAGCGCGCCAAGAAGCGTGTCAACGCCCCTGATTGTATTGTATTGTATTGTATTGCAGCAAAACAACCACAGGCACAGAGCCCAGTTACGGTTGCAGTCAGACTAGGATAAATTAAAACATTCACAGATAACGCGAGTCCACACGAAACACAGGCCCGCACAGTAAAAAAAGCAAAAACACAACACCACACTGTACCGTAAAAACAACAGCATAAAGTAGCCATTAAAAGCGCTGGTAAAAGTAAAAATTAAATTAAATGAAGCGCTGGTAATTAAATGAAGCGCTGGTTGATTGAAGATTGGTCAATGAAACAAATCGCCGACACTAAATAGGTCGCCGTTGGGTGCATTAGTGAACTTCCCATTTAATTGCCAGTTTTTCCAATGTTATTTTTTTTGGGGGGGGGGGGATTGTTCTTTTTCATGATAAACTAAAGTATAGTGTTATATACAACCAGACAAAACAAAACAAAACTCCTAATGTTGAAAATATATATTTTTTCTCTAAAAAATTGAGGGCCGCAACTACTAACTAGGCCGCCGTTGGGTGCATAAGTTAACTGCTAATTTGGTTACCTTTGTATTCAATGTTTGTGGATTGTTACGGATAGGGCACATAATCACAATAAACAGACATATTTTCCATACAATTTTGTAAAAAAATGGGAAGCCCGGAATTCGATGGGAACCGAAATTCGTTACCAAGTAATTGATAGTACCGACCATTATAAGCGTGGCTCGCTTATCAACTTCAACTTGAAATATCTTTCAGGAGGAATGTTTATATGCAAAATGTGATCCATTTACAATTTATTTTGGTCTCGTTTATCGATTTCAAGTTATAACTTCATTTTGTGTAGGAAAATGTGAATATTTCCCTTAAAAAACGTATCGGGGGGGGGGGGGCCTTCAGCGCCGGCCAAAAATGGTTGGGACATTCCGTACCGCACGTAGAGGCAGCTACGCCCATGGGCCCGGTAAGGGCGCCATCGGCGGCAAAGGTAGAGGGAGGGGCAATGGAATGATACTCGAATGAATGCTCGTGGAATGCACTGGTGGATCTAGGGTTCGAGAATGGGGGGGGGGGCGGGTGCTAAAATTTTGCCCCGCTTCATCAGCGAAAAGTTGTTGACGGGGAGGGTAGTGTCGGGCTCAAAGCGAAAGTCATTGACCGGGGGAGGATTTTTTCCTAATTATCACTTCTTACAGCCAATGCAGGAACACGCGGGGCGGGGGACATCCTTGTATTGAATGCCCGCCATGTTCCTGTGGGGGGCATTTGCCCCTAATGCTCCCCACTCCCCTGGATCCGCCAGTGGTAAAAACCAGACAAATCCAATTTTACCTATTCTGTCGCTTTCAAACATGTTTTGTAGCTGAGTTCATGCTGAATCTGATCTTGACTAGTTGGAAATGCCTAAAATTGTGAGACCTCTACTCATAGCACCCATAAAATGCACCGGCATAGGTACTTAATCGTGGTGCAAAATGGGTGTCAGATTTAAAATTGGTACCTGAAATTACTTGTGTCTGGATATGACCTGAGGCCAAAGTAGCCATCCCAAGCTATAGTAATTTACAATAACCTTGACAATGCAAAATATTAACTTTACCTACACATTCACAAAGTGTGAATTTTATTTGGCTACATGTTTACAGGGAAAAGGAAAACAACGATACGCAAATCCCAGTCACAATTCCTCAAATACTGTCGAAATGCGTCTCACGCACGCTATTCAGCGCTATAAACTTTGGCGCCAAAACGCGACGTGTTTGACCTCACGTTGGTTGTAAGAATCGCTCCAGATCGAAAATAGCGCCAGACGCACCGCGCATATTTGGAAATGTCGAATACAAAGTCACGACCCATGATACTTAGGGACAGTGGCGTACCGAGTATCAACTATCAGGTCATGCAGGTCATGACCTGGGCCTTTGGGATTTCAGGGTAAAAGGTAAAAAGGTAAAAAGTAAACGGACGGAAAGTCAAGGGACGAAAAGTCAAGGGGTAAAAAGTCGATATTGCTAAAAGTTGAAAGATAAAAAGTCGAGAAGGTAAAAAGTCAACATGGCAAAAAGTCAACACGCTAAAAGTCGAATAGTAAAAAGTCGTATGGATAAAAGTTAAAAAGTCGAAAAGGTAAAAAGTCAACACGCTAAAAGTCCAATAATAAAAAGTCATATATATAATAGTCGACAGAGAAAAAGTCGACAGATAAAAAGTTGGAAGAAAAAAAGTCGAAAGATAAAAGTTGAAAGGTAAAAAGTCGAAAAAGTAAAAAGTCGAAAAGGTAAAAAGTCAACATGGCAAAAAGTAAACGCCAAAAGTCAAATCGTAAAAAGTCGCATAGCTTAAAGTAAATCGGAAAACGTTTCACCTTTGTATTGGTTTTGAACTGAGATAGCCATTATCTTTGGCCGTTATTGAAATGCCGAAAATACTAAGGTCATTTTCCCCAAAACTTAGCCGTTTTTAAGCAATGTAATTTCCCATTTGGAAAATGGGGTCTAAAGATGATAAAGATGATAGAAATGGGGTCTAAAGGTGATGATAAGTATTGCCATCGTGTTTTGTTTTGGTGGCCTTGTGTCTTAGTCACGTGACCTGTGACCTCCCAGTCAGCTGACTGTGACCTGGGCAAGGCCAGTGTGTTTTGTTTACGTGCCGCTGCCGCACTGTCTCTATACGTCTCGCCAGATAATATAGGTTCAGCCGCAACCGACCATTTCCACTCAGCACGATCATAACATGGCGCGGTCGGTCGGTTTTAGCAGGGTAATAGAACAACGGGTATAACAGTAAGGAATTTAACGCCCAAATTAATGAGACAAAATATATTTTTTTCTGGTAATTGTTTTGTCTATTATAAATTGACAGTATTGTTTGATATCAATAACTTGTATTTCCATAGATTATATCTTCATTTAGTTAATTTAATTCCCCCAAATATACGACGTAGTAGTCGAAGTAGTGTATATTTCAGTACCTGTAGTGTAACTGTAGTGGATTTGGAAGCGTTCACGAAAACTCAACTATAACGCGCGAAATACATTCGTTGTGCTTTTGTTTTGAGATATAAAAATACATGATGAGCCATCCATGATCCTGCGTTAGGCATGTTGGTAGGTGGTCACCTACCTAAATCCTAAATAAAGTACTTTGTGGGGATGTTGTGACTATTTCTTGTGAAACACATAATAACGAGGTCATAGCTTTGATATTGTTCAATACTGCTGAATGTTTTGATTGAATGGCTTTCTTAGGCCAGGCCCAATGCTAGCAATGCTTCTGGTGCAGGCTCAGGCTCTGACCGTGCCATCCTATCGAAGTTCCAGGTCATTGATAGACTGAAGTGGCTAAGTTTTACATTTAAATTTCCTTATGTCTGGGGGTGGGCTGCGCTGCCCACCAGCTCCTCTTGTTCTGACCTTGAATGTGGCTGCTGCCACCATGACTTGGTGCATCAGTATGTTGATGTCATTTCTGCCAGAGACAAATACCTAATGTCCCAACCCCATTGCAGTGCATGTCGATTATAAGCTTTGGAGATGAAATAGATCAATATTATGTTAGTGCATCTTGAACATAAAGTTACATTCATTATCGAATATTTAAATTAAAATTAAAGGTACCAACATATCATATTACAATATTGTGGAAACACTGCGAAACAAATGGTTTGACCTAATAATGGCTAATGAGATATTGGCTTTGACCCAGTGACCACGCACATTTATAAGGTCACTGAAGGATATGGCAGGTCAATAATTGTCATGAAATGTGCCAAAATCAGAGGGTTCGGCCGCCAAAAGCGATAAAACTACGTTGCTGTGGCGGCGCACATGGCACACTATGTATAATTGGAGCTACATGACCTATTTACCTAGCTTGGCTTCTGTGACATCACAGGCCACCAATTAGAGGTCAATCAGGGAGGTGTGAGATGAGAAAAGGCCGGCATAACGAATTATGTATGAATCATGACTATCTATGCATTGGGTCCAATACAAAAATACTTGGTGCCTCTGGGATTCGAACCCACGGTCGGCAATGGGCGTTACGACATTGGTTAACCCCCAAGCCCATTTGACCACTTTTCGCTTGAAAAATCGAAAAATGGTAAATAAAAACATTGTATGGCTTGTAGCTATCTCTTACGGAAGTCAGATTTAAAATATGTTCCATAGGTTACGAGCCAGTCTCGTCTGAAAATCATCGATCTAACATGGGAACCCTATGGTGTAGTAGATTTTTAACGCCCAAACGCCGGAGTGCTGCCAACTGTTACTGGTGGGGGCTGGGTTTTAGTGGTACCTGGACTGATCTACAGTAACTGTGCTCGGTGACTCGGTGATTTTCGTGTCTGCCACCGGCCTCGTCCAGCGTGGTTTACAGCGGAAGTCGGCACTGCCATCTGTCGACGGCCTGCGGAAGTATCGCCAAGATGCCCTGAACTAGATACTCCTAGCGCGCTTAAAGGGAATAGTTCACCTTTAACATGGGGTTTTGGACTGAGATAGCAGATTTGTAGAGCAGATCTAAAAATGGTGTGTGGTGAAAGAATTACCTCTCTACGTTAAGTAATTTCGACACAGGACTAGTGGGCCCGATTTCAATCCCGCTGTTCCGGGCCACGATCGGGGAATGAACGCTCGCCGCCGCGCCGCCGGAGACAGGTACACTCTCTGGCACGTAGTCTCTGGTCACGACGCCTCGTTAATATCCGCTCAGCCGCCCGGGCGGCGCGATGGCCCCTTGTCAGAGACTGTACTTGGCGTCAGGCGGAGCGGGGCGGAGCCAGAACGCCAGCTGCTATCGTACGATTTCTCGTGAAATAGAAAGAGAAACTTACTTCTTTCTCCACATATATCCATCAGTTGTCCAAACCAAAGTCATATTCATAGTTTTGAGCTCAAGATGCACCTAATGGTTGAACTTCAAGACAACTTTCAAGGTGACCTATTCCCTTTAAACCGACATGTTAGTCTGGCCTGGTGGTCCCGCGCGCAGGTACAGCGTTCGTGATAGCCCTGTGGATCTTCGGTTCGAATCCCGGCGGCCGTCTATTTGTTTTCTCAAGTCGCCGCTATGGAGGATTTCACAGCAGCGCTGGCCAGCCTAACGAAGCTGATGCGCCAGCAAGCTGTCACAGCGAATCAGCGGGAGGACCGCCTGGCGGCAATCGCTTCCGCACAGGCTGAAGCGACTTCTTCTGCAGCCTCAGCAGGCATTCAACAAAACGTCGCCCTTGCAGCTCGCCCGAAGCTACCAGTCTCGGCCACGCCAGCACCGCGTCTCTCTGGTGGTGCCAGCCTGCGGGAATTCTCCACATGGCGAGAACGGCTGCAGGGCTACAACATGCTGGCCGGAGTGGACCAGCTGTCGCCGACGGAGCAGCGAACATTCCTCTACACCCTCGTCGACGACGAATGGCACCGCAGCATCAAATACGGCCTAGACTTCGCGACGACTGCCAGTCTGGACGTCACCATCTCAGCAATGGAGAAATACCTACGGAGCCAACGCAACGTAGTGTTGGACGGGCGCGACTTCTACCGTAGAAACCAGGCTCCCGGCGAAACCTTCGATGACTACCTCATCGCACTGAAGGAGATATCGGAGTCCTGCGACTTCTGCGAACACTGCACGGGGGATCGACTCCGCGATCGCATCATCACCGGGCTATGTGATGAATCTGCTGTCGAAGCGCTGCTGTCGGAGAAGACGCTGACGTTGCAGGCGACAGTGGATATCTGCCGTGCGCGTGAAAATGCGTACGCCAACGCATCAGCCATCACCAGCGATCGACTAAACGCAGTGTCAGCTTACCGGCGCGGACGGAGCAGTCCCAGTCCCAGACGGGTGCCGGACGAAAAGTCGAATGGCAAAAAGTAAACGGATGTTAAGTAATGGGACATTTAGTCAATAGTCAAAAGTCAAAAGTCCTAAAAGTCGGCGGGTAAAAAGTTAACGTGGAAAAAAGTAAACGGTGAAAAAGTCAAACGGATAAAAAGTCAATTGACGAAAAGTCAACAGGGTAAAAAGTCAACTGTCAAAAAGTCGACATGGAAAAAAGTCGACGGACCAAAAGTCAAGCGGATAAAAAGTAAAATGACAAAAAGTAAACATGGTAAAAAGTAAAGTCAAAAAGTCGACGGACCAAAGATCAAACGGATAAAAGGTCAAATGACAAAAAGTCAACAGGGTAAAAAGTCAACAGACGAAAAGGCAAAAGGGTAAAAAGTCAAAAGATAAAAAGTAAACGGACGGAAAGTCAAGGGGTAAAAAGTCGACGTCGTTAAAAGTCAAAAGACGAAAAGTCGAAATGGCAAAAAGACGAAGGATAAAAAGTCGAAATGGTAAAAAGGCAACGTCGCTAAAAGTCAAAAGATGAAAAGAAGAAATGGTAAAAAGTCAACGTCGCTAAAAGTCGAAAGATGAAAAGTAAAAAACGTAAAAAGTCGAGATGGAAAAAAATGAATACGTTAAAAGTCAAATAGCAAAAAGTCGACGTCGATTGAAGTCAAAAGATGAAGAGTAAAAAGGTAAAAAGTTGAAATGGCAAAAAGTCAATGACGATAATCAGTTCATTTGGCCCATTGAATTTTCGTCTCTTGACTTCCCTTTCATTCAATTCTTTTCTTTGGACTATCCGACTATTAACGCGGAAGTCGCGTTTTATACCTCAACAACGTATGTGTGTACATATATACCTATTACCTACCTACAGTTTAAAATAATTGAGATTAGTCGACTTATTCTTTGGTTAGTTGATAGTGGTGTGACCCATTTATTAACGTGTTCAAACATTGATACAAAATAAGTACTTCATGTCTTATGTATTAATGTAGATGTTATATATGGTTCAAATTATAACTGAAGATCAGACTCAGCAGTGCCGCATCCAACGGTACCTATCCCTAACCAAGTAATCAACGTTTCTTTGTTGGTTGAACTCTTCAAAACTTCCTTCCTTAGGCAATGCTGCAACAATACATTGACATATCAGTCACTTTGATCGTATACGATCAAAGTATGTAAGTTCTCGTGATAAACGATAACGTTACCGAGGGCCTGAAAATTCAAATTGACTTGCTTATTTCCTGTTCAATAGTTAAGCACAAAATAAAATATGGCAATTGGCATACCCTTAACCCTGGCTTCGATTCCACTTTTGCGTGAGACAAACTTCAGTCAAGGTGTGTATTGATGCAGTCCCTGAGTCATGCATCAATAAAAACATGTATCATGAGCAACTATGCAATCAGAAGGTATTTTGCCGACCATGGCAAAACAAACCCTCCAAAACCCAAGCAAACAAATCATTACTCTGGATTAGATGCATCAAACTATTCACAATACCCAAATTAAATTCAACTGACCCAAGCATTGCCTTTTTACGCGTTGACTTTTAGCTATGCGACTTTTTACGATTTGACTTTTGGTGTGTTGACTTTTTGCCATGTTGACTTTTTACCTTTTCGACTTTTTACCTTTATACTTTTTATCTTTCGACTTTTTATCTTTCGACTTTTTATCTTTCGACTTTTTGTCTTTCGACTTTTATCTATACGACTTTTTACTATTCGACTTTTAGCGTGTTGACTTTTTGCCATGTTGACTTTTTACCTTTTCGACTTTTTATCTTTCGACTTTTATCCATACGACTTTTTACTATTCGACTTTTAGCGTGTTGACTTTTTGCCATGTTTACTTTTTACCTTTTCGACTTTTTATCTTTCGACTTTTATCTATACGACATTTTACTATTCGACTTTTAGCGTGTTGACTTTTTGCCATGTTGACTTTTTATCTTTCAACTTTTAGCGATGTCGACTTTTTACCCCTTGACTTTCCGTCCCTTGACTTTCGGTACGTTTACTTTTTCCCTTTTGACTTTTTACCCTGGAATCGTCCCAGCCATACCCGAGCTGGAGACGCCTCACCCAGCAAGCAGTGTAGCTTCTGCGGTGACGAGTGGCACCCACAGCTGACCATGTGCCCCGCCCGCAACCACCGCTGCTCAGCGTGCAACAGGCTGCATCACTTCTCTACCATGTGCAGACGTGGCCAGACGCGGACCTCCAGTTCTACACGGAGTAGAGACGGGTCTCAACAGCCGGATCATTCCCCACCACCGAACATGCGGAACAGACGGCGGGAGGCATCCTCACCGCCAAGGGGAACTCACATGCACGGCATTCGAGTGCGAGGCCTGTCGGCCCGACGGACGCCAAAAGTGGACATCGAGGTACAGCACTCCCATGGACATGCCGTCATTCCCTGGATCCCTGACAGTGGTGCAGAAGTTTGCGCTATGGGTGCCCACAGCAGGCTCGGAGAATCGGCGTCGACGAGAACAGCCTGTCACCCCCACCGGATCGACTGTTCGGAGCAGCCGGAGACGAGCTGGACTGCAGAGGAACGTTCCGGTGCACACTCCGACTGGGTGAAGAGACTGCGTCGTCCGTCACCGTCTGCGTCATCCCGAACGTCACCGGCGCCTTGCTGTCGTGGGTTCAGTGCATCGAACTCGGACTTCTACCGCCTGATTTCCCGAAGGAGCTCAGACACGTAGGTGCACCACACCGGCTGGACGTCACCAGCGACATCTTCAGCTCCGACGCCAGTTCTGACCACAGTCATATCAGCTCGTCCAGCCACCATGTCCACAAACTTTTCTCCCCAGAACAAGGCAACCGTCCGTCAACACGAGGCTGTGGACCATCACACAGTACTGGAAGTCGTCCCGCGCCTGACATGCTCATCGACGAAATCTGCACTGCTGCACAGAGCGACGATGAATACCAGGCACTGGCTGGCGTGATTCGGAGCGGCTTCTCCGACCAGAAGGCAGACCTGCCGTCCAGTCTGCGTACCTACTGGTCGGTGAGGGACAGCCTCTCCGTCGACGATGACGTCATCCTGTGTGGGGCTCGCCTACTCATCCCACACAGTCTACGAAGAGACATCCTCCAGCGACTCCACGCCAGTCACCAGGGCGTGGAACGGACGAAACGACGCGCCCGGCAATCAGTCTACTGGCCCGGACTGAATCAGCAAGTCTACGACACTGTCACAGCCTGCTCGGCTTGCCAAAAGTACCTTCCATCGCTGCAGAAGGAGCCGATGGTCAGCGACCCGGAGCCGTCACGTGTCTTCGAGACGATGTCAGCCGACTTCTTCTCGTACGCTGGGAGGTCCTGGCTGGTCATCGCTGACAGGCTCTCGGGATGGCCCATCTCCCTCTCCATCGGCCGTGAGGCGACAGCAAGGACGCTGGTCCGTGTCCTGAGACAAGTATTCGCTGTCACGGGAGTCCCAAACTGCCTGCAGACGGACGGAGGGCCCCAATTCACCGCACGCTACACACGGGACTTCTTGAAGAGATGGGGCGTCCTCCATACGGTCTCGTCTCCGCACTATCCCCAGTCAAACGGGCACGCGGAGGCGGCCGTGAAGGGCGTAAAACGACTGGTGCAGAAGTCCAGTCATTCTGGTCACCTGGACGAAGAGCAGTACGCCAAGGGCATGCTAGAACTGCGGAACGCACCCCGAGCTGACGGCCGTTCACCCGCCGAAATCTTCTGCGGTCATCCGCTCAGGTCCATGGTGCCGATGCACCACACCACCTTCGCAAGCCGATGGCGTGAGGCAGCTGACGAGTGCGACAGGCGCGCTCAGGCTAAGCGCGAAGCTGCTCGGGACCGTTACGACGCGGCATCCCGACCCCTCTCTTCGCTGCAGATTGGCTCACACGTGTGTATCCAGGATCACCAGACAGGTCTCTGGGACAGAACAGGAGTCATCGTCGCCGTCGGAAGTCACCGAACGTACCTGACGAAGCTCCCGAGTGGACGGATCCTGTGGCGAAACCGACGCTTCCTGCGCCCGTACCGCCCACTCGTCCCCATCGCCGAGCGCAGCGAATACCGACCCATGACAGGGACAGCCAACTATCAGAAACCAACATCGGCTACCGCTCCGCCAACGAGTGAGACCTCCACCTCGCCTCCCAAACGAGTCAGCTTCGCAGATCAAGCGCCTCCAGCTGACGCCCGCCGACGCAGCTCCAGAAAGACGAAGGGCCGTCCTCCTGACAGATTTCAAGTCGATCCCAGCAAGAAGTCGTACCTGTGATCGACTGGAGGAGGTGGGGATGTGAAATGATAAGTAGCATTCTGTTGCTTTTTATGTATGTTCTTGCCACGATTACCACATGTTGCACGAAGTGTGAAATGCGTCTTTCGACGCTTGCTCGACGCCACCGCGTTTTCTGTGTGTGATCTTCGCCGATTAGGCATTAAATATCGCGTCTTGAAATCGTATATTACGTGTCGAACTAAGTTATGTTTCAGAGGTTGTATTTGTGTGTTATTTCGACACGACCGCAAGCCGCATCAGACGATGCACCGCGAGTGTTTATCTGATTGCGCTCAAGACCTACGGATAGTTAAATTTTGACTCTGGGGGGGGGGGGGGGGAGGGAGGTGTGATGATAAGTATTGCCATCGTGTTTTGTTTTGGTGGCCTTGTGTCTTAGTCACGTGACCTGTGACCTCCCAGTCAGCTGACTGTGACCTGGGCAAGGCCAGTGTGTTTTGTTTACGTGCCGCTGCCGCACTGTCTCTATACGTCTCGCCAGATAATATAGGTTCAGCCGCAACCGACCATTTCCACTCAGCACGATCATAACAGGCTAGTGCCGCCGCTGATTGGCTGACAGCCACTTTTTTTCAGCCAATCCCACTTTGTCAGCCAATCAGCGGCGGTCTATAGCTCAATAATGACGTCATCATCCCAAATTTAAAACCTTAATTTGTATAAAGTTAAGTGACTTTTCGAGATAAAAAATATCACCATCGTTTTCAGCAGCACTTACTTCATATTTTCGACTACAACCAGCGTATATTTGACAACTTTTAGAAAGGTGAAACATTCCCTTTAAGGGTATGGCAATTGCATATTTTATTTTGTGCACAACTTTTGAGCAGGAGATAATACAAGTCAATTTGATTTTGCAGGCCCTCGGTAACGTTATCGTTTATCACGAGAACTTACATATACGATCAAAGTGTCATATATGTCAATGTATTGTTGAAGCATTGCTTAAGGAAGGAAGCTTTGAAGAGTTCAACCAACAAAGAAACGTTGATTACTTGCTTAGGGATAGGTACCGTTGGATGCGGCACTGCTGAGTCTGATCTTCAGTTATAATTTGAACCATATATAACATATAAATACATAAGAAATGAAGTATTTATTTTTTATCAATGTTTGAACACGTTAATAAATGGGTCACACCACAATCAACTAACCAAAGAATAAGTCGACTAATCTCAATTATTTTAAACTGTAGGTAGGTAATAGGTATATATGTACACACATACGTTGTTGAGGTATAAAACGCGACTTCCGCGTTAATAGTCGGATAGTCCAAAGAAAAGAATTGAATGAAAGGGAAGTCAAGAGACGAAAATTCAATGAGCCAAATGAAATATCGTCATTTACTTTTTGCCATTTCGACTTTTTACCTTTTTACTCTTCATCTTTCGACTTTTATCGACGTCGACATTTTGCTATTTGACATTTTACGGTTTTTTTTCTTCATCTCGACGTTTTACGTTTTTTACTTTTCATCTTTCGAGTTTTAGCGACGTTGACTTTTTACCATTTCTACTTTTCATCTTTTGACTTTTAGCGACGTTGACTTTTTACCATTTTGACTTTTTATCCTTCGACTTTTTGCCATTTCGACTTGTCTTTTGACTTTTAGCGACGTCGATTTTTTACCCCTTGACTTTCCGTCCATTTCCTTTTTATCTTTTGACTTTGTACCCTTTTGCCTTTTCGTCAGTTGACTTTTTACCCTGTTGACTTTTTGTCACTTGACTTTTTATCCGTTCGACTTTTAGTCCGTCGACTTTTTTCCATGTCGACTTTTTGACTGTTGACTTTTTACCCTGCTGACTTTTTGTCATTTTACTTTTTATCCGTTTGACTTTTGGTCCGTCGACTTTTTTCCATGTCTACTTTTTGACAGTTGACTTTTTACCCTGTTGACTTTTCGTCAATCGACTTTTTATCCGTTTTACTTTTTCACCGTTGACTTTTTTTCCATGTCGACTTTTTACCCGCCGACTTTTAGGACTTTTGACTTTTGACTATTGACTAAATGTCCCTTTACTTAACATCCGTTTACTTTTTGCCATTCGACTTTTCGTCCGGCACCCGGTCCTTTGGACCCGAGGCGCACATGCAAAACTGGCGCCCCTCCGATCAGTCACGACGCCCATGTGGCCAGTGACGGCACTCTTGCGGCCAGTGACGGCGCCCCCGGCCAGTGACGGCGCCCCAGGCCTGTGACGGCGCCCCCGGCCAGTGAGGGCGTCCTCTGCCACAGACGGCCCTCTCCGGCCAGTGACGGCACCCCCTCCGGCCAGTGAAGGCGCCCCTACGACCAGTGACGGAACCCCTCCGGCCAGTGACCACGCCCCTCCGGCGAGTGACGGCGCCCCTCCGACTAGTTACTGCCCCCCTTCGGCGAGTGACGGCGCTCCTCCGACCAGTGACTCTCCTTCCGCACGGTGTGGAAGAAGAAGCGCCCCCCCCCCCCCCCCCTCTGCAAAATTTCGCCAATATTGGTGGCGGCCAGCGACGGATCTACGGTTGGGCAAAATTGGCAATTGCCCCCCCCCCCCCCAAAAAAAAAACACGTAATATCGGTAGGCAAACGTATGTTTCTCCCCCCCCCCCCCCAACCGATCCGGCAGGTTGTGATTTTTGTCCTGGTGCAGTGGCGGCCCTGGTGCAGTGCAATCTTTCTTC
The DNA here is from genome assembly GCA_036785665.1 of Chirona hameri. Classification (NCBI taxonomy): domain Eukaryota; kingdom Metazoa; phylum Arthropoda; class Thecostraca; order Balanomorpha; family Balanidae; genus Chirona; species Chirona hameri. The sequence continues at coordinate 34,719 of JAXIVJ010005707.1, forward strand.
GAAAATACGATTTTGTTTACATGGGGAGAAACCAAAAAACATAGTAAGACAACAAAACAAAAATTGCCGTCCGACAATTTTTTATTTTCTTGAAAAGTTTTGCACTGGGGCGGGGAATTCATTGGTGGTGACCCCCCCCCCCCAAAAAAAAAATATATATATATATATATATATATATATATATATATATATATATATATATATATATATATATATATATATATATATATATATATATATATATATATATATATATATATATATATATATATATATATATATATATATATATATATATATACATTTTCCAAGATACGGCCTTCCGTATTTTCCCAAGTTCACTGTGCAGGCCTAATTTTGACGACCAATAACTCCGAGACTAAAAATGCGATTTTGATAATTTCTTGTTTTATCAAGAACAATTTGGCAATCACGGAGTTTCGATTTTGTTTTGTTTTTGGCACATGATTTCGTGACCTACTTTTTTCGCCGTGACCTTGACCTGTTGGAAACCGAAATACACATTTTCGTCTGATGAAGGTTTGAGCTTCATTGATGTCCTTTCGTATCAAAAAATAAAAAGTGGGGTTCGACCTGTAAAAATCATTTTTGAGTCTTGCAATGCTGACATAATACGGTGGTTGGGCACCTGTCCGTCGATAACTTCGCATCTACTTGACATACGCTTTCGAAACGAAGTCCAGAGTGACTCCTGACGACGAAACCTCTCGGTTGGTGCCTGTTACACCGACATCAGGTTGCCATATGACCTGCCAGGCCAATACAACGTAACGTACCCAAACAGCGTATTGTGTGCATTGTAAGGCTCAAAAGTGTTTTTTACAGGTCGAACCCCAGTTTCTATAAAAATAAATGTACGAAAGGACATCAATGGAACTCAAATCATCAGACTTAAAAACATAATTTCAGTTTCCAACAGGTCAAGGTCACGGCGCAAAATGTAGGTCACGAGGTCACGTGACAAAATGAAAATAGAAAATCCGAGATGGCCAAATTGTTCTTTGACTAATCCCGATCCAAACAATAAAAACAAAATCAAAATCGCTTTTTAGTCTCGGGGTTATTGGTCGTCAGCATTGGGCCTGCACAGTGAACTTGGGAAAATACGGAAGACCGTATTTTCGAAAATATTTTTGGTGGAATGTTTTGGTCACCACCAATGAATTCCCCGCCCTTGAAACCCCCAATGCACAACTTTTCGAGAAAATTAAAATGGTCAGACGGCACCCACCTTACTGTGTCTTACTGTGGAATGCCCCACATGTGATCTTAGGTCAGATCACGTTATTTTATCATGTGGCCATTTAAAATTCGGAATTTGTTTCTTGCCAGAATCGACTTCGATATATTGGCCGTCGATGGTAAGAATTTGGAGATAGGTTTTTCCTATTTTTTTTGTGTGAAAATAATGGTCTTTGGTAATAACTTTGCACATAATTATTGTGCTAGAGAGCTTAACTCAACGGCATTATATATGTTTCGTTGAGCTGCATTCAATGATGCATAGTATGACCCCCACAGGTCACTCCATGATCTCAAGGTCACGTCCCCTGAGGTTGATTTCCCAAATGACCTGGCTTGATTATACAATAGATAATTTGTTGATATTTTCCGTTTTATTTCGCACAATTTAACTTTTTTTCCTCTGGAAGACACTTTTAGCTATTTTTATAAAATTATCGGTCTGGAAATAGAGAGGGGATAAATCGATAACTTGAGGACCCACAGACACCTCTGTCGGCGAAATATTTAATTATGTCATCATGTGATCTTGATCACTGAGCGAAATAGGCTGGCATGTGATTCAAAGGGTATAGGGTAGTTCAAAGGGTAATACCCTCCTATTCCACCTACGAAAAGTAACGAATTTTAACTGAGAACATAACGAAATCACGTGGCCTGACCTGAGGTCACATGCCAAAATTTCGACACCTTTCCATTCGAGTTCTCACATAAGATTACATTACATTAATGTGTGGTTCATGGCGATTCTGATGACGCATAGTTTTATATCATTCGAATTATTTATAGCCCGATATATATCGCCCGAAGAAAAGTAAACCTTTGTGCGACGACAAAGAGATGCCTGAGATTATAACTCTAAAACCGTTCGACGGACGGAGCTGAACATTTTACAGCGTGAATGTACGGCCCAGATAACCCCCGACACCTAGTTCAATCGAAATGTGAGAAGTAGGATGTTATGGTTTGGTCGATCTGACGTGGATTGCACCGGGTGACCTCTGGTCACGTGACCTTGAGGTCACAGAGCGACTACAGGTCTGATGTATATCATTGAAAGCAGGTCGACGAGATACCTAAGCATAATGCCATTTAATTGAGCTCTGTAGCACAATTACGCGCAAAGTTATTACCAAAGACCATGATTTTTCCTAATACAAAAATATAAATATTATATTTAGAAGAAAAAAAACTATCACAATTTTTTAACCATCGAAGGTGTATTACCGAGCGGGCGCGAAGCGCCCGTGAGGTTTCTCGTCAACTTACTAGACAAATTTACATTTGACCCGGCCCGACCCGGCCCGACCCGGCCATACATACGCTTTTCGAAAGCTAATAACTTTGCAACCACTGCTCCGATTGAGATAGTTTTTACCATTGGATAGGACCATCAAATGAATTTTGATTTTGTTATGGTGCGTTCTGATAGGGGTGGTACTACAGCGCGTGGCACCCGCAGATGTCGAAATGAACAACAATAATTCTTGATAAAAAAATGGCTTGATTTATCTAAGCATTCGTTTGTTATACGCTGAAGCATGCAGCGCTCAGGACGTACTCCCTTTTGGCGGATTCGAGAAAAGAGATCGTGTACAATTTAATACAACTTAATTTGTATGTTGGCATGCATGGAGACCTGGGAATTTGTATGGGGGACTTAACAGGACTAAAAGGACTATGTGTTACTACCACGTGCGCTCCCGCGCCGTTTCATATTTCAAACCTGTTTAAGCTTTACCACCCGGTGGCCCGTGTTCTTTGGCACCCGTGTGGCCCCTGATCGGTCATCGCCCAAAAACGCGTTTTACTGGTGTATCGATGTCCATTCTGACATGGAAAAAAATCCGAATTTTAAAAGACCACTTTATAAAATCACGTGATTGGACCTGAGATCACGTGTTGAAATAACATAATTTCCGAATTTCCAAAAATGATTACATCATAATAATATATTTTTCCTGATGATTCTAGTGATTACCGAGCGGGCGAGAAGCGCCCGTGAGGTTTCTCGTCAACTTACGAGATAAATGTACATTTGACCCGGCCCGAACCGGCCCGACACGGCCCGACACGGCCGTACATATGCTTTTCGGCAGCTAATAACTTAGCAACCACTGCTCCGATTGAGATCGGGGTTTCACCATTGGATAGGTCCATCAAATAAATTTTGTTTTTAGCATGGTGCGTTCTGATAGGGGTGGTTGTCACGGTCGCCCCGACCCGAGCTCCGATCCCAACACAACGCGGGTCGGCACCAGTCTGTATTCGCCCGGCGCGGGCCGCCGCCCGCACCCCTCGGCACACGCAGTCAGCTGACCCCAGTCACCCGAAAGAGGCACACTCAGGGTACTCCGGCAGGTAGGGTTACCTCACATTACCTCCTCCTGCTCCTGTCGATTCCTCATGGGACATGGCCAAACAAAACACTGCATTCTTTAAACTCATAACATAACAGAATGTGCACGCATGTCGCATGTGACGCCGTACATGCATACAACTTGAAATCAGCTGTCCCGGACGACCGGCCAGTCGCCAGCCGAACCATCGCCGCGTTGTGTGGAAACTATCACTTCACACTTACATATCGCCATGGTTGTTTACATAGGTACCGTTTTGACAATTAACAATTAACATCATACGGGTCACTTGCATTGCAACGATGATGCAAAACAGGGAACAACAGAACACGACATCGTCCATCACCACGCCTCATGACACCTTTAGCCTAAACATCTCTCTCTGTAACCGATTTAACAAATTTCACATGAGTGGTCCAGACCTGGCCTGTGGCGGGATCCATATATTCTAAATGACGCCTACTTATCCACCTAACAACTATGAAAACAGGTGACCAGGGTGAAACCATTTTCCTGGAAACTCCCGGACGATACTTCTGATTTCTGACCCTAATCTGAGCACCGGGCCTAATCACTGGCTCCTTTGCTCTGTGTCTCAGATCATATCGAGATTTCTGCTGCAGTTGGGAGGCAGATAAGTTTTCTCGTGCCCGCTTCAATGTGCTGGCTAGAAGCCTTAAATTTTCTTCAATAAAATCATAAGAGTATAGTGATGTCGGTTGTGACACTAAACGGTTGATAGGAGAGTTGACATGCCTGAGGAAAAGGAGAAAAAAGGGAGAATAACCATGACTTTCCGATTTTTCATGATTAAGTGAAAACACCACCCCAGGTAGATGTGATTCCCAATCCACGCCATAATGATCCGAAATCGACCTGAGTCTCCGTTTTATGTCTCGGTGACGTCTCTCTAGTTTTCCGATGGCCTCATGGTGTCCACCAACCGCACTTCTTAGCTCTATTCCCCAGAACTGACAAAGTCACCGGACGCTCTGACTCTTCACGTTGCTGCCAGCATCACATTCAAGACGACGGGGTGGACCAAAAGTGAAAAACTGAGTGGAAAGCGCATGAACAAGATCGTCTGCGGACCCTGACTGCAAAGGATAAAACGTTAAGAATCCAGTGAACTTATCGATACACGTCATGACCAGCGTTCTCCCTGAAGTTCGGCTAGCTGGCATGTGTACGATATCAATTATAAGCTCATCCCCCGGACCGGCGGGTTGCTGTGGCAACAATGGAGGAGGAGGTGGACCGCGATCATCTTTCTTGACACTGCAGCGAACACAACTGGCCACATAGTTCTGACAATCTCTCTGAAGCCCCAGGTACCAGATGTGCCTAGATATGACTTCGTAAAGTTTAGTCCCGCCGCAGTGAGATCCGATTGGTGTATCGTGGTGCTTGTGAAGTATTTCGAAGCGTTTGGCGACCGGCCAGACAACCTGAATTCGGCTGTCATCGGGAGCGTGTCGACACAAAATTCCATTCACAAAACGAAAATGAGCCGCATTCTCTCGCTTCAGTACAGGGGGACAGTACCTTGGCCATTTGCCCCTGGTCATTTTGAAAGCCAATGCACGGCAATATGTGCCATGTTTTTGATACCATATTAATGCCGTAGGTTCGATATTTACATCGATGAGACAGTCTGTGACAATAGAATTCAGTCCAACAGTTGGGATCCGATCATCAACATGTTCTCCTGCGCCCCCCGTCCTCCCGGCCGAAGCATCAGCTGCGCCGGTCACGGTGTCCTCAGTTACCAGTGCATCTGCGTGCAGTCTTAGATCGGCTTGTGACCTTTCCCCGGTCAAAAACACAGACTCACCAGATTTGTGGCAACGTGCTGCAAGATCCAGCGAGCTATCCAGCGAGCCTGGTTCGTACCCGCCGCCTTCGTGATGGCGCCGCACGCCATCTGAGTGACCGTGTGCAAGTGGCGCTGCGGTCGGCGCCGCGCATTGCATAGGTGGAGCCACCGTGCCCTCGGGATCACTCCCAGGCCCGGGCTGCTGGTCTTTGTCAGCGTTGTCTTGTTCGTCATCGTGCAGTCGGGAGAGAAAATCGACATGTTTCATCTCCGAGGCACGCTGATGCTCCATCACGACACGGAACTGTCCAATGAATGAACGCCATCGCGCTAAGCGCGGATTCATATTGTCTCGATTTGACAATATTTTTAGAGCACTTTTGCAGTCACAGCGCCAAGTGAACTCCTCACCAGATAGAAACTTATAGAACCGGCGCAGCCCTTGCATAAATGAGTACACCTCTAGCTCGTAAATTGTCCAGTTTCGCTGCTGCCTGTTGTACTTACTCCCATTGTAAGCAATGACCCTCTCCTGACCGTCCTGGATCTGAGTCAGCACCTGTCCCGAGCCAGCCAGACTCGAGTCGCTGTACAGGATGAAGTGGTCACCCTGTCTAGGGTAGGCCAAAACAGGGCTGGTCAGCAAAGCCTCACGTAAATTAATAAACGCCTTATCCAGTTCATCGTTCCAATAAAACGAGGATGAGTTTGCTACTAGTGGTCTTGAAAGTGTCGAGAACGACTTGACAAATTTTCGAAACCAGGAAAAAAAAACATATATCTTCTTTGCTTCCTTAATCGTTCGCGGCGGCTGAAGATTCTTGATACAATCAATGCGCTCTGGTGAAATACTTATCCCATCAGGCGAGATCTCATGGCCAAGATAATCAAGACGGGAAACACCAAATTTACATTTTGCTGGGGATAACTTAAAACCCGCCTCCTTCAGCTTCATCAACACGGTGTTAAGAAGCTTGTAATGGGAGTCCAGACTGTCACTTACACACAAAACATCATCAGCATAAATATACACGCCAGGGATATCACCTAATACCTTGTGCATCGCTTTGTGCAGGAAATAGCTCGATTGCTGACAACCCATCACCATTCGTTTGGGTACCAGGTCTTGCCCAACGCGTGGAACGCACAGATTTCGCTTGACTGCTCCGTCAATTGAAGGTTCCAGAACGCGTGTTTAATGTCAAGTGCGCTGGCCACTTTCCACCCGTCAAGAGAAAACAAAAATTCGTCCACAGACGGAAACACAAACTTCTTTCCCAACAGACATTTGTTGACACTCCTGAGATCCTGCACTATTCTATACTCTCGAGAAGCATTACCGCCCTTGTTCGGTTTCGCTATAAGCAGAATCGGAGAGTTCCATTCACACGGAGGACCCTGCTCAATGATTCCACAACCGTGTAGCTCATCTAATTGTGCCTTCAGCTGTGATTCGCGCGCCCACGGGATAGGGTAAGGCCGGGAAAATTGTGGACGCGTGCCAGGCTCCAGCTCCAAATCTACTTGTCCCCCTGTGTATGAGCCAATGTCAGCATAGCTCCGAGAAAATACCTCGGGGTGAGATTTCAACAGGGAAGCCAATTTATCACGATGTGAGCCATTAATCTGATCACCTACCCCGAAATCTGCTAGCACCTCATCTGTACTGGCGCCCAAAAACCTGCTATCGTCTGCCGACACAGAGTGCTGGCTCTCCGTCACGTCTGGCTCGCTCGGAACCGGCTCCGGCTCCGGCTCCGGCTCGGCCGACACCGAGTTTACTGTCGGTGCATCACGTGCGGGGCGGTCACGGGTAGGAACGTCTACAGGAAAACAACCGGCATCACCTTCGAATCTCTCAACAAACCCAATCACGCTGCGTCTGTGAAAGGTTACTAACTGATCCGTTCTGTTCCGAATGTACAAAGGAATATCTCGCTTCGAGAAAGGCCGAATAACTGCATCTTGAATTTCGACATAATCTGAGCACTGGCCCACCAACAAGTACTCATGCTCGGTGGATAAGTTTTGATCAATCCTAGCACTGATACACATAGCGGTGCGCGCTGGGACTGATACAGCTTTGCAAATCCTAACCTTAATCTTTGGTCCCTGCTGCTGTGGCGAAAAATCGATAACCACATTATTAGCCTGTAGAAAATCAAAACCGACAATGAAATCATGACTTAGGTTCTCGACTACATAACAATCCCATTCACATGGCGGAAACCCTCGTATTTCGACCATCAGTCGACATGTACCAGTAACGTTGAGTTTATGCCCCGAAGCTGACATAAGGCGAACAGGCTCTCCCATCTCCACATTCGGCGCAATAGTGGCACACACCTTAGAATCTACCAGGGTTAACTGACTGCCAGAATCAATTAAACAATCGCTCACCTGGAAGTCATTCAGTGTGCCTGGCACGATTGGGAGTGATTTTACCGCCTGCCCGCCAGCCACTCGTTTGGGCAGTGCCGTTTGAAGTGCCCTCTTCCGCCGCACGACCAGCAGGCGGGCTCGTCCCTGTCCCCGCCGGCTCCGGTTCCCGGCGCCGCCGCTGCGCTCGCTCCACGCATGTCGCCCCGGGGCCGCCAGCGGCCGCCGTCCGCTCCGTCCGCGCCCGGCGTGGTCCGGCCGCCAGGGGAGAGAGCGCGCCGCGCGGAGGGAGGGGCGGAGCGCCGAGGAGAGGGCGAGATGTCCCGTCGGCTCGGAGATGCTTCGCTGCGTCGAAACGTCGTAGGCTGCCGTCTGTAGGCAGCATCAGGAGAGTGTCCGCGATAGGCTTCACGTCGTATGGGCGATGCCCAACGCACGTGATCCGCTGACCGGGAGGGTGGCCAGGGGTCGTCAGGTGTCGCAGCCGAGGCGCTGAGTAGCGATTCTTCTCTGACTAGCTCATCTATGGCCCCCTCGAACGTTGTGACCTTGAGACGAGAGATCAGAGTCGCCTCTTCAGCGCTCAGACCTACCAGGAGGTGTCTGAATACCGCGGCGTTGTAGGCAGGCACGCAGGTATTCTTCACCGTACCATCCTTCGTGAAGAACTCTGGGCAGGCGCCTTTAACCAGAAGACGTAACTGCTGGCCGTAATCTCGAGCCGTCATGCTTCCCTTCACGAGCCGAGACAGCTGCATCGCCGCCTGCGCAGCTGTCGGTTGTGCAGAGAAGTGCGATGTCAGCGAATCCTTCAGCTGGCCAACGGAGAGCCGGCCGAGTCGCTGCTCCAGCTCGTTGACGACGGAGAGAGCTCGTCCAGTGCATCGCGCTGCAACAATGGACGCCTGCGACTCGTCCGAGATGCCACCGAGCCCAGCCAATCGAGAGCACTGAGCTATGAAGTCCTCCGGTGACACCGAGCCGTCGTAAGTCGGGAAATCCGCGATCCCAACTCGTAGTTCCGTCACCACTCGCGCGTCCGTGCACGAAGCCGCTTTACCAGCCCTTCCATCACCAGGCTTGACCGTTTCACGGTCACTGTCACCACCCACGACCATGACGAAATCACTGTTCGATCACTCGACCACCGCTGCCACCATGTCACGGTCGCCCCGACCCGAGCTCCGATCCCAACACAACGCGAGTCGGCACCAGTCTGTATTCGCCCGGCGCGGGCCGCCGCCCGCACCCCTCGGCACACGCAGTCAGCTGACCCCAGTCACCCGGAAGAGGCACACTCAGGGTACTCCGGCAGGTAGGGTTACCTCACAGTGGTACCACAGCGCATGGCAGTTGGCACACGCAAACGTCGAAATGAACAAAAATCATTCTTGATCAAAAATGGCTTTATATTCAATAATGGCTAAGCATAGACAAATTTACATTTGACCCGGCCCGAACCGGCCATACAGACGCTTTTCGGAAGCTAATAACTTTGCAACCACTGCTCCGATTGAGATTGGGTTTTCGCCATTGGATAGGACCATCAAATCAATTTGGATTGTTGTATGGTGAGTTCTGATGACCGATAGCGGTGGTACCACAGCGCGTGGCACATGCAAACGTCGAAATGTACAAAAATCATTCTTTACCAATGGCTTGATTTATCTAAGCATTGATTTATACAACCAGTAAAACACCTTTTTGGGCGATGACCGAGCGGGCGCGCACTGCTAAAGCTAAAACAGGTTTGAAATATGAAACGGTACGGGAGCACACGTGGTAGTAACACATAATTCCTTTAGTCATTTTGGTCCTTCATAAAAATTGCCAGGCCTCAATGCATGCAAACATAAAACTTAAGTTTGATTAAATTGTACATGATCTACTTTCTCGATTCCGTCAAAAGGGAGTACGTCCTGAGCGGCTGCATGCTTCAGCGTATAAAACACGAATGCTTAGATAAATCAAGCCATTTTTGATCAATAATTATTTTTGTTCATTTCGACGTCTGCAGGTGCCACGTGCTGTAGTACAACGCCTATCAGAACGCACCATTACAAAATCAAAATTGATGTGATGGTCCTATGCAATTCTGAAAACCCGATCTCAATCGGAGCAGTGGTTGCAAAGTTATTAGCTTCCGAAAAGCGTATGTATGGCCGGGTCGGACCGGGTCGGGCCGGTTCAAATGTAAATTTGTCTAGTAAGTTGACGAGAAACCAGGGCGTATTTTACCATAGTAACTAGGGTGGCAATTGCCACCCCAGTCATGAAGAATGCCACCCCAGTGACGACACTTTGCCACCCCGGTTAAAAAGATGCTGAAACGCCCCCTCGGCGATAAAGTAGCCCCCGGCAGATGAAGTAGCCCCCGGCAGCAGATGCCCCTTTACATCAAAGAACGCCAATCCAAATTGAAATACCGTCCATTTCAGCAGGGACGCAACCATATATGCGGACAGTACGGAATGTCCGTACCGTTTTTAACTGGAGCCAAAGGCGTTCCCCCGGACCATTTTTGCTTTGCAATTAGTACCGCCAACAGGACAGGCACCAGTGCACTGGTGCCTGTACGCCACTGCAGTGGCGTACAGAGTATACGGTCATTCAGGGCATGACCTGGTCCTTTGGACCCGAGGTGTCCATGCAAAGCTGGCGCCCTTCTGATCAGTGACGGCGCCCCTCCGGCCAGTGACGGCGCCCTTCCGGCTAGTGACGGTGTCCCTTCGACCAGTGACGGCGCCCCTCCGGCCAGTGACGGCGCCCCTTCGGCCAGTGACGGCGCCCCTCCGGCTAGTGACGGCGCCCCTTCGACCAGTGACGGTACCCTTCCGGCCAGTGATGGCGCCCCTCCAACCAGTGACGGCGCCCCTTCGGCCAGTGACGACGCCCCTCCGGCCAGTGACGGTGCCCCTCCGACCAGTGACGGCGCCCCTCCGACCAGCGACGGCGCCCCTCCGGCCAGTGACGGCGCCCCTCCGGCGAGTGACGGTGCCCGTCCGACTGTGACGGCGCCCCCTCCGGTCAGTCACGGCGCCCCTCCGGCCAGTGACGGTACCCGTCCGACTGGTGACGGCGCCCCCTCCGGTCAGTGGCGCCCCTTCGGCCAGTGACGGCGCCCCTCCGGCTAGTGACGGCACCCCTCTGGCCAGTGACGGCGCTCCTCCGGCTAGTGAAGGCGCCCCCTCCGGTCAGTGATGGCGCCCCTCCGGCCAGTGACGGTGCCCCTCTGGTCAGTGACGGCACCCCTCCGGCTAGTGACGGCGCCCCCTCCGGTCAGTGACGGCGCCCTTCCGGCCAGTGAAGGCGCCCCTGCAGCTAGTGACGGCGCCCCTCCGGCTAGTGACGGCACCCCTCCGGCTAGTGACGGCGCCCCTACGACCAGTGACGGCGCCCCTCTGGCAAGTAAAGGCGCCTCTCCGGCCAGTGACGGCGCCCCTCCGACCAGTGACGGCGCCCCTCGGGCCGGTGACGGTGCCCGTCCGACTGGTGATGGCACCCCCTCCGGTCAAGGACGGCGCCCCCTCGGCCAGTGACGGCGCCCTTCCGGCTAGTGACGGCGCCCCTCCGGCCAGTGACGGTGCCCGTCCCACTGGTGACGGCGCCCCCTCCGGTCAGTGGCGCCCCTCTGTCCAGTGACGGCGCCCCTCCGGCTAGTAACGGCGCCCCTCCGGTCAGTGAAGGCGCCTCTCTGGCCAGTGACGGTGCCCCTCCGACCAGTGGCGGCGCCCCTCCGGCCAGTGACGGCATCCCTCCGGCTAGTGAAGGCGCCCCCCCCCCCCCCACCGGTCAGTGACGGCACCCCTCCAGCTAGTGACGGCGCCCCCTCCGGTAAGTGACGGCGCTCCTCCGGCCAGTGAAGGCGCCCCTGCGGCTAGTGACGGCGCCCCTCCGGCTAGTGACGGCGCCCCTGCGGTCAGTGACGGCGCCCCTCCGGTGCATGACGGCGCCCCTCCGACTAGTGACCGCCCCTCTCCACCCGTGACGCGCCCCTGGACAGTGACGACGCCCTCCGGCCAGTGACGGCGCCCCTCCGACCAGTGACGGCGCCCCTCCGATCAGTGACGGCGCCCCTCCGGCCAGTGACGGCGCCCCTCCGGCAAGTGACGGGGGGGGGGGGGCGCCTCTCCTTCCGCACGGTGCGGAAGGAGAGGCGCATCCCCCCCCCCCGCGGTCATTTTTCCCAAAACTTAACCGTTTTTAAGCAATTTAATTTAGTATTTGCAAAATGCATCCAGGCTGGTGCAGCCGCTGATTGGCTGATAGACACTTTTTTAGCCAATCCCACCTTGTCAGCCAATCTGCGGCGGTCTATAGCTCAATAATGACGTCATCAGCCCAAATTTAAAAACTTTATTTGTATAAAGTTAAGTGACTTTTCGAGTGAAAAATATCACCATCGTTTTCAGCAGCAGCATCAGCCCAAACTTTTCGACTACAACCAGTGTATATTGGCAACTTTCAGAAAGGTGAAACATTCCCTTTACGTGTCTGGCAGAGGTTCTCCTTGGCGGTAATTGCTGGCACTGTCGGATCTAGTGGGGGGGGGGGGGGGGTTGGCATCAGGGGCAAATGCCCCCCCCCCCCCCCCCCACAGGAATCTAGGAGGGGGTATTCAATACAAGCACGGATACACGATTTACGCGATTTAACGATTCATACGCGATTTAGCGATCACAGAGCGGTACTAGCTTTCGTTTTGTAGTACGGGAAACGGACTACCATGTGGACGTTGCTACATATATGGGCACAGATTACCAGGCATGATGTCCATCGGTGGAACCAACATGTCATAAGTGCTTGTGAGAGCTTCCCGAATGCATTTAAACTTAATTTGGTTCATCCCACAATGACCGGAAGGCGAGAAACCATGCGACGGGGCGGCCGTCTCAGCGTTGCGGCCTACCACCACTGGATTCAATAACAACCCTACCACGGGGCGGGCGGTATACTAGCTGTCCTTTTTGTAGTACGGGAAACGGCAGCAGCTGGGCGTGGTCGCAGATAACAACAGAAAGTGGGCGGAATTACCTATCCATACTTACTTTATCCATGATACAAGTATGCCCCCTCCCCCGCGCGTTCCCTGCACTGAACGTGAAAACAATGATCTTAGGAGAAAACTTCATAATGAAAACGGAAGTTTTTTTCTTCTCTCGAGTGATTTAATTTGAAGTTTGTATGTTGGTATCCCTTTCTTTCAATGATAGACAAAACAGCGCACCTGATGCAATTCAAGCAGGCCCGGTGACACTTAACCCGCGCCCCGCTGGGGGGGGGGGCAGAATATGCCCCCCCCCCCCCTTCCCAGATTTTGTCAATAACTTGAAAACTATGATAGATATCAACGTCAAACGTTCAGTACCTCACAGGGGCGTCGCCACCGGGGGGCATCAGCCCCTCCCTAGTCTAACAAAAGTGTGTGTGGGGGGTGGGGGGTAAAAAAACTGGCCTCCCGCTACAACCGCGATCCAAACCTTGAAGGGAATGTTTCACCTTTCTGAAAGTTGTCAAATATACGCTGGTTGTAGTCGAAAATATGAAGCAAGTGCTGCTGAAAACGATGGTGATCATTTTCTCTCGAAAGTCACTTAACCTTATACAAATTAGGTTTTTAAATTTGAGATGATGACATCATTATTGAGCTATAGACCGGCTAATTGGCTGAGAAAGTGGGATTGGCTGAAAACCTCGCTGTCAGCCAATCAGCGGCGGCACTAGCCTAGGCCCCATTTTGCAAATTATAAATTGAACTGCTTAAAAGCAGCTAAGTTTTGGGAAAAATGATCTTAGTATTTTCAACATTTCAATAACGGCCAAAGATAATGGCTATCTCAGTTCAAAACCAATACAAAGGTGAAACATTGCGCCTTTAACCCTAGCACGGGTAGGGCAAAATCACTACGTGTTTGGGTAGGGGGGTTGGTTGATACGACCCCCCCCCTTTAGCGTGTCGCCCCTAATTGAGCTAGAACTTCGATTAAAAGACGAGCGTGTTGCTTGTAACGAGAGGAAGCCGCTGATACCCGATTTTAAGGTCTTGGGTCATTCGGTGACCTCTGAGGTCATGTCAATGACCCAAAAGTCATCAAAATTGACAATGCGTATAAATTGAATTTTATCGAGCTAGAATCGTGAATGAGCATATCATAATGCTTAATAGGTGCCAAATTCATAATCAGCGTCACAAAATGTCCTAAAAACTGAAAAATTCCAAAAAGGTCATGTCAGGTCATCCGAGGTCAATGACCTCGGTTGACCTGTACATGCGCATGACCCCAGTGGAACATATAATTATCTTAAATGGATCCCAAATTTGAAATCAGCGTCACAAATTGTCCTAGAAACCGTCAGAAGCCCCCAAAAAGTAATCTGAGGTCATCGGAGGTCAATGACCTCAGTTGACCTCTGAAAAGGTCAATCGAGGTCACAATCTCGGTGGAAACCACAATTGTCACCTGGAAACGCATATGCTCCTGAACAACAAATACTCGGAAACTGCACAAGTAACTAGCATCGATCTGCGGGACGCCAGTTGTGCCTGACATGACCTTGAGAAACAGGTCATAGGTCACGGGTCATGTGGGTAAGAAATACATTTTTTTCAGATTATGTGTCAAATTTGTCAAAAGTAGGGTACTGAAAGTTTCATCGCAATCGGTTAGAAACTACGCAAGTTATTCCAGAAAAACCGGGGGTAGAATCCAACCCCCCCCCCCCCCCCCCCCCCCCTACCCGGGCGAGGGTTAACCCTATTTCCTGCGGGCGGCCAAAATTACGTTAACCTGCGGGGGGCAGATTCTGCCCCCCCCCCCCACAGAGATCTCGAGAACCGCTCGGTAGATTTCGATAGGGAAAACGCCATTCGATTCGTCATGACAAGATCTCTCTTTTTGGACCCCGACATTTTTGTTTTGTTAAAAAATGGGGGTTCAGGGGGAAAAAAATACGACAATTTGGGGTGTTTTTGAAAGGTCATTGCGGCCATGTGGTTCGACCGATTTGCATGCCCCAAACGGTTTTTAGCTTCAAATGTACTGGTCTTCAATATATTAAAAGACAAAAAACAAAATAAAAAATCATAGGCGTATTCAGGGGATGTAAAATTGGGGATTTTCTGATACAAAATATGTGCTGTTCGTGATTGTTTAGGACGATATGAACGTCACATGTGGGCATTATATGCTGTGATTTGCTCAATTTAATATATTGCGCATAGGCGGATCCAGGAAACCAACATGGGGCACCAAGCGCGTAACGCTTTTATCATCTTACTAATTTGAAGTTTGACCTAATTTGAGGGAGGGTATCGCCTCCCATTTTATCCTGAGTCCGCCTCTGCCCCAAAATATTACAATCCCAGTATCTATGATGCATATTGCATTGTAATTGTTTCTGACGCATTTATTGCACTGCACACCACGAAGGAAGTATGCGCCGCAAAACCGCATTGCGCACACCCTCCCAAAAACAGGAGCTGGACCGATTTTTTGCACAATTTTGACACAACACGCGCGATTTAATTTAGGGAAAAGTCACAAAGTTTCAGGACGTTCAGGATCTAATGGTTTAGAAGCGGCAAGTGAAACACCAACGGAGGGGGGGGGGGGGGCAGAACCCCGCAGGGAATAGGGTTAACCCTCGCCCGGGTAGGGGATGGATGCCACCCCCTCGATTTTTCTGGAATAACTCGCGTAGTTTGTAACCGATTGCGATGAAACTTTCAGTACCCTACTTTTGAAAAATGTGACACATCATCTGAAAAATTTGAATCTCTAACTCACATGACCCGTGACCTATAACCTGTTTCTCAAGGTCATGTCAGGCGCAACTGGCGTCCCGCAGATCGATGCTTGTAACTTGTGCAGTTTCCGAGTGTTTGTTGTTCAGAAGCATATGCAAAGATGTTTCCAGGTGATAGTTGTGGTTTTCACTGAGCTTGTGACCTCCATTGACCTTTTCAGAGGTCAACTGAGGTCATTGACCTCCGATGACCCCAGATGACTTTTTTTTGGGCTTCTGGCGGTTTCTAGGACAATTTGTGACGCTGATTTCAAATTTGGGATCCATTTTAAATAATTATATGTTCCATTGGGGGCATGCATATTCACAGGTCAACCGAGGTCACTGACCTCAGATGACCTGAAATGAACTTTTTGGAATTTTGGCAGTTTTTAGGACATTTTGTGACGCTGATTACGAATTTAGCACCTATTAAGCACTATGATATGCTCATTCACGATTCTAGCTCGATAAAATTCAATTTATACGCATTTTCAATTTTAACGACTTTTGGGTTATTGACATGACCTCAGAGGTCACCTTTTGACCCAAGACCTTCAAATTGGATATCAGGGGCTTCCTCTCGTCACAGGCAACACGCTCGTTTTTTAATCGAAGCTCTAGCTCAATTAGGGGCGAAACGCTAAGGGAGGTCGTACCCCCCCCATACCCGAACACGTAGCGATTTTGCCCTTCCCGGGCGAGGGTTAAGGTATTTAGGCTAAGAATCTACATTATTTGAAAAATATTTTTGTCATCGCTTAAAACGACGCGGGATAGAATTTTTGGGACGACACAAATTTGATGCATCCTTGATACAGCCTTGAGGGGCGCCACCCGATCGACAGGGGCGCCACCAATATTGACGACAATTTTGCAGGAGGGAGAGGCGCCTACGGACGGACGGAGGGGCGCCATCATTGGCTGGAGGGGGTGCTGTCGCTAGCCGGAGGGGCGCCGTGACTGGCCGGAGGGGCGCTGTCACGGGCCGGAGGGGGGCAGTCACTAGTCGGAGGGTTGCCGTCACTCGCCGGAGGGGCGTGGGACGTCACTCGCCGGATGGGCGTGGTCACTGGCGGGAGAGGCGCCGTCACTGGCCTGAGGGGCGCCGTCACTGGTCGGAGGGGCGCCATCGCTCGCCGGAGAGGCGTCGTCACTGGACGGAGGGGCGCCTTCACTGGCCGGAGGGGCGCCGTCACTGGTCGGAGGGGCGCCGTCGCTGGCCGGAGGGGTGCTGTTACTTGCCGGAGAGAATTTCGGGGTCTATGGCAGGGAGCGTCCTCGCTGGTCGGGGGCGCCGTCACTGGCCGCAAGAGCGCCGTCACTGGCCGGGAGAGCGTCCTCACTGGCTGGAGTGGCGCCGTCACTGGCCGGAGGGGCGCCGTCACTGATCGGAGGGGCGCCAGCTTTGCATGGGCGCCTCGGGTCCAAAGGACCAGGTCATGTCCTGAATGCCCGTATACTCGGTACGCCACTGGCATCTAACATGGAACCCGCGTCAGACCAGAATTTGGCTGATACATTGTGTCCATATACCTAGGTGTAATTTTTGTATGTAACAGAACATCTTTGACAACCTTAAGTGCATACATGTGAAGGGTGAACAGCATGTTTACAACTGAGGATATGTTTTGGTTTGCGGGGTGCTGTGCATAGTGAGAAATATGTCAAGAACCGGGAAAATAGCAGTGCCGGCGAACGGGCTACCAAAAGCGGTAAGAGTGAAATAACCGCGCCAGGCGCATTCTTTCGCGGCTTTGGCGACCGCATCCGACATCGCAACAATCAACTTGGTCCTGTTCCTTCCACAGAGCTTTCTCAACGATTTTGTCCATGAAGTCACCATCACTGAGACATGCCCTTTCATAAGAACATTAAAATTCCACCAGCGAACTTTGACTTTTGGGATTCCTGACGCATTCCTGGTAAGCGCTAAGGCGATGGAACAGAGTTGGTTTCAGGCTGCAGCGTAGTGTAGATAAAACTTAATGTGTCAAATGATTAATATCTGGAAGAAGTAAAAAGTCATGAAGTGGGAGTTCTGGTGATCCTCATTAAAATAGTTGAATGAAAATGAAGGCAGGGAAATAGAGTCGGCATTTCTGAATGCGTGCGTGCTAGTGATGTCATTCGGTAAGCAAAATTTTGGTATACCCAAAAAATTTCAATACCGAATCAGTTATTGGTCAGAGAACAAATTTTAGGTATGTTTCGGTCAAGCAAGTCAGCGATATGCATCAGACCGGCCACCTTTTTTGCAGGAAGTTCGGCATGTTCTGCAGGTATCCAGCTGGGAAATAAGAATGTCAGGCAATTAATTTGGATTCTGATCATCAACACTATTTAGTATTATTGAGGTATTTCTTTCCCTAAAAAATGCACCTGCATATGCAAAGTAACGCTTGCCAACCTCTTACACCAATATTGAAAGTCGGTCAAAAATCGGTCATTTTCGCTTGGGAAAAATTGGTTTGGTTTTCGGTCAGCATAGCTACAATGAAATTGGTATCGGTTTGGTCAAGTTTCAGGAATTTTCTGAAAACGACATCTAGTGCGTACCATAATGTTGATTGTGGACTGGAAAATATGGACTTATGGGTCCACCCCCCCCCCCCCCCCCTCCCACTCAAAATTTCGTGGCGACGCGCCTGGTAACTTATGCTGCATCAATTCTGCGTCTGCACACCAAAATCCAATGATATTGATATAGCATTTTGGGAGATAATGACGTTTTAATGACGTCATGTCATGTCATTTTGGGTGGGGAAACAATAAATATTTGAATAATCGTAGAAAGTAGAGCTTTAAAGCAAATTGCAAATAACCAAAACAAACACACGTCAAAAGTAAAGAAATGGCATTCTCTTCAAAATGGCTATATCGGATTTTGAGATTTTGTGTTTTTGACCCCCCCATAAAAAAAAATCGGGAACAAATCCACAAAATCGTTTTTTTAAGTGAATTTCTTAAGCTCGAATACCAAAATAGGGTGACCGGCCCAAATCCGCGGAGGAAAAAATGGGGGTACCTTTTTGCCACAAAAAGATCCCCCACGGACAGAGGCTGGATCTTCCCATTGGCGTTTTTGTCGATGGCGCCCCCCTTGAGCGATGGCGCCCCTAATCGCCGAGTTGCCACCCTAGCCCAAATCCCTTAAAATACGCCCTGCGAGAAACCTGACGGGCGCTTCGCGCCCGCTCGGTAATGAAGCATGCAGCGCTCAGGACGTATTACCTTTTGGCGGATTCGAGAAAGGAGATCTTGATAAATGTAATACAACTTATTTTGTATGTAGTTTGTCCCAGGGAAGCAACAGATACCGCTCGGTTACCGCCGATTAAGGCGTTATACCGGTTTAGATGAGAGATATTGTCCGCTGAAAATTTGAGTTTTGCTTGACATTACAAAGTTGCCCGAGGCTGTAATTCGAAAACCATTTGACGGACGAGGCTGGAAAAGTTCACAGCGTGAATCAACAGCCCAGATAACCCCATACACGTAGTTTTATCGAAATATGAGATGTAGTGTGTTATTTAAAGATTGTTTTGGTCGATCTGTTCTGGAATGCCCCAATTGCCCCCCCCCCCCAACCGTTCCGGGAGGTTGTGATTTTTGTTCCGGGAAGGCGAGATTTACCCCCTTCCCCCGCTCAACTAAACGTTCGTGCTGAGGACCCCAACGCCCCCCCCCCCCCCCCCGCTCAAAGACCTTTCCCGCTGACAATCCGACGCCACCTCCCCCCCCCCCCCCCCCACTCAACGACTCTGCGTTGACTACCCGACGTTACACCCCCCCCCCCCCCTCCGGTCAACACACATTCGCTGACGAAACGGAGCGAATTTTTTTGCCCCCCCCCCCCCCCCTCCCTCCCCAAACTCGAAACCTAGATCGGCCACTGGTGGCGGCCCTGTTGATCGGGTGGCGCACTTCAAGGCAATGACCTGTCCTTTGTGAATTGCTGCGTAAGCCACTGCTTAGGGAGTCATAAGTCATTCAACACTCAAGATATTGCTTTAACATTTGGTTTGGGCATCGTCCATACTTGAATCTCCAATATATATTCCGGCTTTTTCATATGATGTGATATTTTATATGATTTTATGAAGAATAAGAAATGGGGAACAAAATCCACAAAATCAAAATTTCCGAACATATTCAAAAACCGGAATATATATTGGAGAACGAAGTATAGACCCCGAACCCGAACCGAATTTCAAAGCAATATCTTTAGTTTTGGCTGACTTATGGCTACGGATGATGATGTATGATGATGTATGATGGGTCTGGATTTTGTATTCGACATTTCCGAATATGCACGCGCCACTTTCCCTCCTGCTACCAAAATGCTACAAAATAGAGGAAACACGAACGAGAAAAAAATCGGTTTTAGGGGGGTCGCAAAAAGTTATTCTTCGCAGTCAGCATCCATTTTTCATCGCCAGTTTCAGCGTATTGGGGGAGGGGGGGGGGATAATTTCTATTGCCGCACCCGTCGAGCGTGAGATGGGGGGGGGTGGGTTTGCCCCTGCCCCCCCCCCCCCCCCCCCTGGATCCGCCAGCGGTGGAATGACTCAATGGCCCGGAGGGACGCCTTCGGCCCGGAGAGGCGCCTTGCCAGAACACATTGATACCCACACAGTTTGAGGCCTTCCAAAATCAATAGCCTCTATATGAGATGTAAAGATTGGCCTAATGAGTGATGGGTATGTAGGTAGTCCCAGGTATAAGGTACCCAATAACAACCTACTGTGGAGGTAAGTAGATAGAAGGTTATGCAGTTATTTGTACATAGCCTGTTTTCCTATCTTAATCAATAACAGTCTTTAAATTTGCCAGTCCAGCACAATCTATATCAATGCAAAGTGAACGCACCTACGTTTGGTTGTTACTAAATTTAAAGGTTTCCTTGATATTATTTTTTATATTTGAAGACAAAACTTTTGTTTTTACTTTTGTATCCCTATCCCAGACATCTGCCGGAACACGATCAGACACGGTGTCAGACATCTGCCGGAACGCGGTCAGACACACACAGTCAGACATCTGCCGGAACACGGTCAGACACACACAGTCAGACATCTGCCGGAACACGGTCAGACACACACAGTCAGACATCTGCCGGAACACGGTCAGACACGGTGTCAGACATCTGCCGGAACACGGTCAGATACACACAGTCAGACATCTGCCGGAACACGGTCAGACACACACAGTCAGACATCTGCCGGAACACGGTCAGACACACACAGTCAGACATCTGCCGGAACACGGTCAGACACACACAGTCAGACATCTGCCGGAACACGGTCAGATACACACAGTCAGACATCTGCCGGAACACGGTCAGATACACACAGTCAGACATCTGCCGGAACACGGTCAGATACACACAGTCAGACATCTGCCGGAACACGGTCAGATACACACAGTCAGACATCTGCCGGAACACGGTCAGATACACACAGTCAGACATCTGCCGGAACACGGTCAGATACACACAGTCAGACATCTGCCGGAACACGGTCAGATACACACAGTCAGACATCTGCCGGAACACGGTCAGACACACACAGTCAGACATCTGCCGGAACACGGTCAGACACACACAGTCAGACATCTGCCGGAACACGGTCAGATACACACAGTCAGACATCTGCCGGAACACGGTCAGATACACACAGTCAGACATCTGCCGGAACACGGTCAGATACACACAGTCAGACATCTGCCGGAACACGGTCAGATACACACTGTCAGACATCTGCCGGAACACGGTCAGATACACACTGTCAGACATCTGCCGGAACACGGTCAGGTACACACAGTCAGACATCTGCCGGAACACGGTCAGATACACACAGTCAGACATCTGCCGGAACACGGTCAGATACACACAGCCAGACATCTGCCGGAACA
Source organism: Chirona hameri (assembly GCA_036785665.1). Lineage (NCBI taxonomy): Eukaryota > Metazoa > Arthropoda > Thecostraca > Balanomorpha > Balanidae > Chirona > Chirona hameri. Next base: position 56,238 of record JAXIVJ010005707.1, read on the forward strand.
CGGTCAGATACACACAGTCAGACATCTGCCGGAACACGGTCAGACACGGTGTCAGACATCTGCCGGAACACGGTCAGATACACACAGTCAGACATCTGCCGGAACACGGTCAGACACACACTGTCAGACACCTGCCGGAACACGGTCAGGTACACACAGTCAGACATCTGCCGGAACACGGTCAGATACACACAGTCAGACATCTGCCGGAACACGGTCAGATACACACAGCCAGACATCTGCCGGAACACGGTCAGATACACACAGTCAGACATCTGCCGGAACACGGTCAGACACGGTGTCAGACATCTGCCGGAACACGGTCAGACACACACAGTCAGACATCTGCCGGAACACGGTCAGACACGGTGTCAGACATCTGCCGGAACGCGGTCAGACACGGTGTCAGACATCTGCCGGAACACGGTCAGATACACACAGTCAGACATCTGCCAGAGCACGGTCAGATAAACACAGTCAGACATCTGCCGGAACACGGTCAGATACACACAGTCAGACATCTGCCGGAACACGGTCAGATACACACAGTCAGACATCTGCCGGAACACGGTCAAACACGGTGTCAAAAATATTCCGGCAGACTTCTCGGCACATTTGAAACTAAATAAATGCAAGTTGGAGTCCTCAATTTGTACTGGGTGCAGTACCCAGTAAAATTTGGGGTTTTGAATTTGACTGGGTACAGTGTACCCAGTGTACCCAGTGGTGGTTAAGCCCATGTGTGTCTGACCGTGTTCCTGCAGATGTCTGACTGTGTGTATCTGACCGTGTTCCGGCAGATGTCTGGCTGTGTGTATCTGACCGTGTTCCGGCAGATGTCTGACTGTGTGTATCTGACCGTGTTCCGGCAGATGTCTGACTGTGTGTATCTGACCGTGTTCCGGCAGATGTCTGACTGTGTGTATCTGACCGTGTTCCGGCAGATGTCTGACTGTGTGTATCTGACCGTGTTCCGGCAGATGTCTGTCTGTGTGTATCTGACCGTGTTCCGGCAGATGTCTGGCTGTGTGTATCTGACCGTGTTCCGGCAGATGTCTGACTGTGTGTATCTGACCGTGTTCCGGCAGATGTCTGACTGTGTGTATCTGACCGTGTTCCGGCAGACCCGAGCGGCACCGGCAGTAGAACGGAGGAAGTGCTCCTCGTCAGGGAGTATAACGAGCCCGGTTTCCAGCTGGGGAACAGGGCGCTGTGTCCGGATGGCGGCCGTGGTGTCAAGGTGGTCGTCCTGGTGCAGAGCGCGCCGCAAAACTCCAACCAGCGCAGCGTCGCCCGGCACACGTGGGCGCGGCCGGCCAATGTCCGCGACGACATCGTGCTGGGCTTCGTTCTGGCGCGCACTGCCGACCCGGCGCTGCAGAAGAGTATCGAGTACGAGCAGTCGCTGTACGGCGACATCATCCAGGCCAACTTCGTCGACCACTACAACAACCTGACGCTGAAGACGCTGGCCAGCCTGGAGTGGTTTGACCAGTACTGCGGCGCGGCGCGCTTCATGCTCAAGGTGGACGACGATGTGTTTCTGAACGTTAATAACCTGGACGTGTTTGTCGACCAGCAACGCGCCGCGCGCCGAACTATTTTCGGAAACGTCGTCTACAACCCGCTGCCGAACCGCGACAAGACGTCGCGCTACTACGTCAGCCCCAAGATCTGGGATAAAACCAAGTACCCGAGCTACACGGGCGGCCCGCTTTACCTCGTCACCGGTGACAGTGTGCGCGAGCTGCGTCAGCGCGTGCTGGAGCGGCCCTACTTCTTCATCGAAGACGTCACCGTCACCGGCATCGGCGCAAAGATGGCCGGCGTGCGGCGCGTGCGAGCGCCAGAATTCTTCACCTACCCGGTGCCGTTCACTGACACATGTATCTTCCGCATGCTGGTCGGTGCCCACCAGATCCCGGCGAAGGAGATGGCCAGTATCTGGGCACGTGTTACCGACAAGACCATCAAATGTCCATACACGTACGCGCCGGAGCACTGGAAGCCGTGCGCCAAGCTGAGGTCGCAAGAAAGTCTTAAACATTGCGTGCTTACTCTCTTCTCAACGCCTAAGAACAGCTGAACTAGCCGAACATGAGTGGACAACGGACCAGTGAGTGCCGCTAAGTGGGAGTCGATGGAGAGCGAGAGCGCCGGAACAGATGGAATCAATAGAGAGAAGCTGGCCCAGCCTGGTCGAGAAAGAGCCGTTCACCTAACTGAGGCGGGGAGATCAGATGGTCAGTGGGGGAGGCCAACTGGAAGCCAGGCCAGCAGCACCTGCAGCAGCAGTCAGCGTTGCCTAAGGCCTGGTCAAGGCGCTGCGGCCACCGCGGTCAAAAAGGCGGGGCTCGTCAGCCAATTACGAAGGAGCAGGTCCGGAGGGGTGACGTTATACTTTCTGCGGCTCCTGCGGTTGCTCGGAAGCAGCCGCAAAATAACTTCGACATAAATGGCGCGCGTCCGACAAAAGTTGCGCATTGTTTTGTTGGCATCGCTGTTCACTGGTGATTGGTTGCCTAAAAATGACAACTCGTCAGCGACTCCTCGATATTCATGTAGTTGAGTGGCTTTGGAAAATATTCACGGTTTCCATGAAATTGCCTATTCGCAGTGGCGGCGCCAGGGGTCAAACGTAGGTGAGGCAGTCAGGAACTCAGGAGGTGGGGGGGGGGGGGGGGTCGCTGTTTCGTGATTTTGTTTAGTAGTTTGGTAAATATATGTAGATCACCACGGTTAATACTTCACCGCTACAAACAGCTTGTTTATATGCTGTCATCAGTTTGGAATTGATTTGAAAATAGGCAAGAATTTATCACGCAGTGTGCGGCACGTACCTAAGGCTTTCGAGTTGACTCTTCATTCTGCCGGTTGATAAGAATTGTGCGACTGCATCTAACAATAGGACTCGGAGTCTACACATAAAATCATTAGGTATATGCGAAGAACACGTTACACGGCTAAGAAAAATACATCGAAATATAATGTCCTGTTTGTAATATAAGTCTGGACGGCCCGCCGATCTCCTTGCAGTAATATGTCACTATTTCATAAGTTAATGAGATTTACCATTACAAGGAGATTTAAAAAAAAACATTAGAAAAAGATCCCGCATTCAAAATATCCCGAAACATTCATGGCGCCTGTCACAAAGGTCCATTGCTGCCGCCGCGTTGACGCCGCATCGAATTTCTCCCGAACGGAAGCGCCCGGCGAAAACCGCCCAAGATCTGGGCGAAACACGCGTTTGGGATCTGAGGCAGGGGTGCAGCTAATTATCGATTGGCACATTGCGATTTTTCAAGGCCACACAACAGCTGATAAGTGACCCGCTGAAAGTGAAACTCCAGTGTGCGGTGCGCAGGGGCGGCGGATTGCGGAGGGCAGGGTACCCAAAATTCCCCCCAGTCGAAAATCCTGGGGGGCAAAAGGGTAATTTTGCCCCCCAAATTGAGCAGGCTTAAATCTGGGGGCAAAATTACCCTTTTGCCCCAATATTTTAGACTGGGGGGGGGATTTTGGGTATCCTGCCCCCGGCAATCCGCCGCCCCTGGCGGTGCGGTGTGCTTGCGATAAATTGAGATAGAATGGATGCACTGAATGTGAGTGATGATGGCTTTGTCGGGGAATATGCCGTCAAAAACCTAAATGCAGCTGCGGCAGGACTGCGTCAGCCGGTTAACATGATTATCATTCCCGAACCCAACGCGTACCATATATATCGAATTCATATAGGATTCGATACACTGGCGGATCCAGCCTCCCAATATGGGGGGGGGGGGACTAATTTCACTGGGGGCCTTCCGGGCGCCAGGAGCCTCCATATGACCTAAAAGGTACCCCCCATTTTGTTTTCCTTTGCGGACTCGGGTGAAATTTTTCGCTATGCTATTCCTACGTGTAAGGACGTGTCAATTAACCCTATTCCCTGCGGGCGGCCAGAATTACGTTAACCTGCGGGGGGGGCAGATTCTGCCCCCTCCCCCAGATATCTCGAGAACCGCTAGATCGATTTCGATGGAGAAAACGCTATTCGATTCGTCATGCAAGATCGCTCTCGTTGAACCCCGAAATTTTTGTTTTGTTCAAAAATGGGAGGCCAGGGGGCAAACAATCCGAAATTTGTTGGTGTTTTTTGAAAGGTCATTGCGGCCATGTGGCTCGACCTATTTTGATGCCCCAAGCGTTTTTGAGCTTCAACTGTACTGGTATTTAATATTCCAAGAGACGAAAAACAAAAGAAAAAATAATAGGCGTATTCAGGGAATGTAAAATGGGGGGGGGGGTTCTGAAGAAGAAAAAAATGTGCTGTTCGTGATTGTTTGGGACGACATGAACATCACATGTGGGCATTATATGCTTAAATTTGATATATTGCGCATAGGCGGATCCAGGAAAAAAAACATGGGGGCACCATGCGCGTAACGCTATCATCTTACTAATTTTAAGTTGGACCTAATTTGAGGGTGGGTATCGCCTCCCATTTTTTAATCCTGAGTGCGCCTCTGCCCCAAAAATATGTACAATCCCGGTATCTATGATGCATAATGCATATTGCATTGAAATTGTTTCTGACGCATTTATTGCACTGCAAACCGCAAGCAGATGTCTGCAAACGGGGGGGGGGGCAGAATCTGCCCCCGCAGGGAATAGGGTTAAGTGCAAAAATAAAATTGATGGATATTTGCCTCCAAAAATCTAAAATGTTGTCATTTTACATGCTATTTTATATACAAATTAGTTATTCGCTAATACCTTTTGACTGATAAGGCTAGAAAGGCACGGTAAACGTCATTGTGTTGATATCATCAAGACGTGTTGAATGCTGTACAGTATGACTTCTTTCTGACATTTGATGACTTTGACCTAAGGTCAAGGTCACGGCGCAAGGTCACCCTTCCAAATTTGACCTACACGGCGATGTTATATTACTTTGAACTTGTCTTGAAGATAGGAATTCATTGGTATAAAAATAATTGCGCGATCGTTGATGGTTATAAAGCAACCTGAGACATTTTCGGGCTTTCTTTACACCGAGAAGGAAGTTATGAAGTTACTATTCGACATTCAAATTCAAATGAATTTAAAAGTTGCCATTGACGACCAGGCGTTATTTAAGAACAATCGAAATCCTCGCAACAAGACAAGTTGTAAGATATATAACATCGCCACATAGCGATGTTAGCATAGCACGTGCCCATCATCTCGTAAAATTATCCGACTCATGACGGTGACGAATGACTCATGACACATGACTCACATTTGTGATGCTTCTGTTGTAGTGCTCTGTAGCTCGTTATATGTATAGTGCCCAGGGGCGCAGCCAGACCTTCGTCAAGGGGGAGGGGGGGGGGCACGGCATCCCCAGAGGGCCCCCTCGGCCAAAGGCCCTCCCCCCAACAACAAAAAAACGCGAAATGGTATCTACTCGGATTTATGCCTCTATATTTTGCAGGGGTCCTTAATTATCGCCAAAAAAAAAACGTCGGACAGACCCATGTTGAACAGACCCCATGCGTAGATTGACTGATAAGTACGTAGTCCGATACAAAATAATGTGCAGCAACTGACTCCCTTTGGCACCATGTGAAGTATTAACACGCGCACCGACATCGGGTGCGGATATCCGCCCATCAGAGATTTTCGTAAATATTGGGAAAACGTCGGTGTGTAGCGCCACCAAACTTAGCATAGCTCTTTGGGCATCAATTATCCACATTTTGTGTAATTTTGTATCTCGAGTCATCTCAGGTCAGGTCAACAGGTCCTGTTAAGTGAACCCACCTCCATGCAAGTTTTTGAAAGTTAAGTGACGCCACCTCCAAGCAAGTTTTTGAAAGTCGTGCCAAAGCCACAGTGATTAACCGAGCGGTTTCAAAATCACAGGACTTAATAAGGTCATAAGTACCTACAATTCGCTTATCTTGGATTTATAATATCGGTGACCTAAGGTCAGATCCAGGGGCGCAGACAGACCTTCGTCAAGGGGAGGCACAGCATCCCGAGGGGCCCCCTCGATCACCCCCCCCCCCCCCCCAAAAAAAAGGCGCAAAATGGTATATCCTCGGATTTGGGCCACTATATTTTGCCGGGCCCCCAAATAGTCGCAACAAAAAACGTCGGACAGGCCCATGTCAAACAGAACCTATGCGTAGATTGACTGATAAGTTCTTGGTCTGATCCCCAAAAAAATGCGGCAACTGATCCCTGTTGGCACCATGATGTGAAGTATTAACACGCGCACCGATTTGGGGGGCGGATATCCGTCCCCTGAGGTTTTCGTAAATATTGTAAACCGTCGACACGCAGCGACGCCAAACTTGGCGTAACTCTTTGAGGAACAATCACCCAAATTGTGACATTTTGTATCTTGAGTCATCTCAGGCCAGGTCAACAAGTCACGTTAAGTGATCCCACCTCCAAGCAAGTTTTTGAAAGTTTGTGGTCGTACCAAAGTGATCGACCGAGCGGTTTGAAACTCACAGGATTCATTCAGGCCATAGCCCATAAGTACCTACAATTCGTATATCTCTAATTTGTAATATCGGTGACCGAAGGTCAATTCGATTTGATAAACTTCCATTATAAGTAAATGGAGAAAATATAAACACGTAGATATCCACAGAAAACACTTAAATTTGACCAGTTTTCACCAGGTGCCTACACCATTCTTGTGCCAAATGCAAAGATCCAAGTCACATATTTGTTATGTGACCTCTACGAGGTTAACTCAGGTGACCCAAGAGGTTACTTGTTTTTTTTTTATTCAATAACTCTTTGCCAAATGAAGGTAGAGTATTGGAGTTATAACAATATGCTTCGCTCGTCGAGACACGTTGATTGATGTAAAATTTGAACTTGATCTGCCCTGACCTGAGCACAGGACAGGTCAATTTTCGAATTTGACCTAACTAGGTCATGATCATCCGATATACCATTCGATGTGTCTCGACAGATAACCACAATGGTGAAAACTGTAAGTATCACTCTATCATGCGTATCTCAAAAGTTATTCCCTAAAAACAGTTCCGCTATTTTGAGAATGTTTCACGTTCGATGGCCTTCCCTGGGCGTAACTGAGCGTATTGACCCGATATCAAATCTGATGAAGCCTGAGTGACAACAAATTAAATTATCTTTCGCACTGGCGGATCCAGCCTCACTCCGTGGGGCATCTTTTCAAGGTACCCCCACTTTCCCCCGCATATTTGGGCCGGTCGCCTTACTTTGGTATTCGAGCTAAGAAATTCACTTTTCAAATTCACAACAAAAATTTTTTTTTTCCGAAAAAAGTTTTTCCTATTTTGGACGGTCAAAAACACAAAATTCCGAATATTCGAGATAGCCATTTTGAAGAAAATGTCATTTATTTTCTTTTGACGTTTTTATTTGCAATTTGCTTCAAAACTCCATTTTCTACGATTGTTCAAACATTAATAGTTTTTCCGCCAAAAATAGCATGACATGGCGTCATTAAAACGTCATTATTTCCCACAATACTGCATCAATTTAATTGGACGTTGGGTGAGAAGGCGTATAATTGATGCAGCAAAATGTACTGAAAGTTTGACGTTGATATCTATCATAGTTTTTAAATTATTGAGAAAATCCGGGAGGGGGCTGATTCTGCCCCCCCCCCCCCCCCCCCCCCCCCAGCGGGGTGCGGGTTAAGTGTCACCGGGGCTGCTTGTATTGCATCAGGTGCGCTGTTTTGTCTATCATTGAAAGAAAGGGATACATACAAACTTCAAATTCAATCACTCGAGAAAAGAAGAAAAAACTTCCGTTTCCATGAAGTTTTCTCCTAACATCATTGTTTTTCACGTTCAGTGCAGGGAACGTGCGGGGGGGGGCATACTTGTATTGAATGCCCCTCTAAGATTCCTGTGGAAGGGGGGTATTTATCCCTGATGCCACCTGGATCCGCCAGTACCAGCAATAACCGCCAAGGAGAGCCTCTGCCAGACACTTACCTAATGGAATTCATTTTCCCATTTTCCAAATTTGTATAAGTAATTGCGAAAGTTGTGTCATGTCGCGAAGCGGCGCGAAATTTTCCGGTTGGGGCTGCTTGAATGGCATCAGGTGCGCTGTTTTCTCTATCATTAAAAAAGGGAGACATACAAACTTCAAATTCAATCACTCGAGAGAAAAATACTTCCGTTTTCATGAAGTTTTCTCATAGGATCATTGTTTTTCACGTTCAGTGCAGGGAACGTGCGGGGAGGGGGGCATACTTGTATTGAATGCCCCTCTCATATTCCTGTGGAAGGGGGTGGGCTTTTGTCCCTGATGCCCCCTGGATCCGCCAGTGCCAGCAATTACCGCCAAGGAGAGCCTCTGCCAGACATTTACCTAATGGAATTCATTTTCCCATTTTCCAAATTTGCATAAGCTATTACGAAAGTTGTGTCATGCCGCGAAGCGGCGCGAAATTTTCCGTTTTTTGACTGCGGATAGCTGGATTTTGACTGCTGAATAGACGATTTTACGATAAATTGGGAACGCGCGGGGGGGGGGGCATACTTGTATTGAATGCCCCCTCCCTCCCAGATTCCTGCGGGGGGGGGGGGGGGGGCATTTGCCCCTGATGCCCCCCCCCCCCCTCCCCCTGGAGCCGCCAGTAATCTTTCGGACGTTTTTTTCGCGCGTCGCTGCCTCTTTTTGTTCTCGAGATATATACGGGTTTTGGTAAGGACACCCATTTATGGCCTAAATTTTACCTTTGTTGACCTCTGGTGACCTCAATGGCCTAAATGACCTGACTTAAAATAATGACTTAGCACTTTCATTGGACCTTGTTTGTTTCGAGCTATCTAACCTGTTTCTGTTTGTCGCTACACGTTGCATGACTTTTGAAATATTGTAGGGGCGGGTATCCACCCCCCACCCCGTCGGTTCGAACTTGGTGCGAACCCCGTCTGTGCGTGGGTTAACCATTTTAGATGCACGCACAAGGCACATTGAAGGTCCAGCAGCAACACAATCAATAAGAGGCAACACGGAACGTCTGGCCCTCAACATTTTACGTTGTCCCGATTGCTCACGTTTGTGACATATTACATTGGAAACACATAAATTCGAGGTAATTCACAGTCACTAATGTGAAGACTATGGAGTGTGGAGGGGCTTTACGCGAAACGATCCGTCATAAGTTTGGAAAGACAACTTCATAAAATACCAACGTATACAACTTCCGTTGAAAATGTTAAGCGCTCACGGGATTTTCAAGTAGCTTGTCTTAGTTTATGGCCACTGGCAGATCCAGCAGCGGGGGGGGGGGGGGGGGCAAGCTGACATGCCCCAAACCGCCCAAATTCGCCCAAAATTTGACATATTTTCTGATTTAAAAAGACAAATTAACCCGCGCCACGCTGGGGTATTCGGTCGAACACGCTGGGTAGGGGCGGGGGCAGATTCTGCCCCTTCGTTATATTCCGAACCAACAACCGCAGCGAGACGCGCAAGGCCGTAATCGAAAGCTCTCAATGAGCCGCATCTAACGTTTACGAGACATTTTCAAAATAAGGTCACATCTGAGGACACGGCCAGGTCAAAAGTCAAAATTAAGGTATTTTAGTTTTGGGGCCATACTTTCCATCCAAAGCCTTAGATTGAGACTATTATCGCACAAAGTACTCTCAAAGATATAATGCATCTCCCGCATTAGGAAAAAGTGAAATTGTAAGCAAAGGTCAAGGTCAAGATCAGGTCACAAAACGTCACTTTTGGCAAGAGGTCTACGAAGGTTATTTTACACGTAGAATTGGATAGTAGCAGCCATTTGCACAACCTGACACCATATATGGTCAAGGTCAGGTCACATAAGGTCAAAATTTGAAATTGATTAATCTAAATAAAAAAGGCATGTCTCTAGGCCAGTTTTGTCTCAGAAAAACAGTGGTGGCATTTATTTGTCTGTATCTGGTCAATAAAAGCCATAAAAACGTAACTTAAAAAAATGACGTCATGAGTTACTTATACTTACGGAGCCATAAGTCAATTAAGATATTGCTTTGAAATTTGGTTTGGGTATCGTCCATACCTGGTTCACTCAGATATATTCTGTTTTTCATATCTTCAAGAAATAAAAAAATGTGAAAAGTTTTCTGGAAAATTTTATATTTGTATTTTTAGGAGTCAAAGACCCAAACTTTCGCAAATATGAGATGGTAGTTTTGAAGAGAATGACATTTCCTTTCTTTTGACGTTTTTCATTTACAATCTGCTTCAAAACTCGATTTTCTACGATTTGTCAAACATTTATCGTTTTTAGACCAAAAATGGCGTGACATGACGTCATTAAAACGTCATGATCTCACAAAGTGCTACATCAATTTCATTCAACTTTTGTGGAAAGACGTAGAATTAATGCAGCATAAGGTACTGTAAGTTGTACGTCGATACCTATCATAGGAGTTGGGCTGAGGGGTCGAAGCCTTCTCCCATTAGGCCGAGGGGCCCTTTGGGCCCCTCGACCCAATGGGGGGGGGGGGCACGTGCCCCCTGTGCCCCCCCCCCTGGCTGCGCCCCTGATAGTGCCTCATGGGAGCGTCTGCGCATAGCATTTATAACTGAGTGCATATTTGTGAAGGTTAGAATGTGAATGGTGCTTCGCCGCAAACTGATACCGCAATGGGCTTTGCAACACCGATTTTTAGGACGGTGCCATTGAGTGATTGACTGATTGGGGTCTCGGGTTGTAATTTTGTCGCCTTACTATATATGTATGTGTGACGCCCAATACAAATGATGATGATGATGATGATAGCCATAATTGGAAACCTAACTTTGAACCTTGACATTGACCTTAGGTGAAGGTCACCAAATGTTAGAAAGAGGTCATATTGCATATGGTCGCGTCTTGACGAAAATAACAAAATGGCGTCCATTTTACCTTTTATCTTAATTCAGTCCAAAGTTATTGGGGAATAACATCTTTCACAAAAAGAACATAAAATGGGAAAAATTTGAATATTTAAAGACAATATTTGTTTTCTGCTTGAACGACACTTCTTTACACTTAACAATAATAAAGTCAAAATAGGAAATACTTGGCTTTGGTATAAAAAAAAATACCAACTTTGAAATTTAAGGTCAAGGTCATCAAATGTCAGAAAGAAATCATGCTGCAAAGCATTCAACTCGTCTTGATGAGAACAGCAAAATGACGTTTACCGTACCATTCTAGTTTTATTCAGTCAAAAGTTATTAGCGAATAACGTATTTTTCATAAAATAGCATGTAGAATGACAAAAATTGAGATATTTGGAGGCAAATATCCCAATTCTATTTTTGCATTTAATTGACACGTCCTTACACGTAAAAATAGCATAGCGAAAAATTAGAAACACGTTTGAGAAAAGGTATCCAAAAAAAGTTGTACAATTTCGAAAACGTACTAAATTTTGCCATTTTCAAAATGACAAAATCCACAACACCATGTTATTCAACAGCTCATTGCCATTCTAATGACATATAATACATATATATTGTTTTCTAAATTTCCCGCCATATCGGCTGACAAAGATTGGCCTGCACCGTGACCTTATAAAAATGCCCGAGGCAATATCTCCTGAACCAGTGCTTGCATTGCAATACAACTTTTACAGCTCATTTTAGCGCCCCAGGTTACTCCATATACCAATTTGGACCATAATCGGTGACATGACGGTGACATTTTGCACTTTGCTTTTGTCGATTTGTCGTGGAATGCCCCAGCTACAAAAGAAGAGCATTGGGATTTTTTAACTGAACCTAATTACCCTACTTAATACCAGTAGATGTATTCCACACAACATAGGTACCTATGTAAGGAAATTCACTCACGCGCTCCTCTGCTACCCAGCAGGCAGCAGGAGACCAAAGGTTGCGACGCTGCGTGTAAAATTATAGCTCACGTTGGTTGTGAATCACTCCAAAATAGCGTCAAACGCGCCACTTTCCCTATCCCTACTGATACCAAAATGCTTCAAAATACAGGCAACCCGAATGAGGCAAAAACAAATATATTTCTTTCGCAAGAAGTTATTTTTTCGCAGGCAGTACCCATTTGTCATCGCCAGTTTCAGCGGATTTTGGGGTGGGGCTAATTTCTATTGCCGCCCATGTCGAGCTTGGAATGTGTGTGTGTGTGTGGGGGGGGGGGGGGGGGGGCTTTTGCTCCTGCTACTCCCTTTGGATCCGCCATTGATTTCATACAACATAGGTACTTATACAAGGAAATTCACTCACGCGCTCCTCTTCCATCCAGCAGGCAGCGCAACCAAAGGCAGCGACGTGCGCTGCGTGTAAAATTATAACTTACATTGGTTGTGAATCACTCCAAAATAGCGTCAGACGCGCCACTCTCCCTATCCCTACTGCTACCAAAATGCTAACAAATGGAGGGAACACGAACGAGGCAAAAACAAGATTTCATTCTTTCGCAAGAAGTTATTTTTTCGCAGCAGTACCCATTTTTCATCGCCAGTTTCATCGGATTTTTTAGGGGGGCTAATTTCTATTGCCGCCCTGTCGAGCTTGGGATGGGGGGGGGGGGGCTTTTGCCCCTGCCCCCCTGCCCTCCCCCTGGATCCGCCAGTATTTCGATAGGTTGTCTTCTCAGTTGGTGATGTTTTTGTGTAAATCTTCTATGAAGACGCACCATGCTAATTCCTTATTCATGTCTAATAATAGTAATTAAACCTAAGTCATGCCTACTTCTGAAGGAATTGGCGCGTCTGTACGCCAAGGGTTACCTCTCCTTCTTGTCCTTGTGCTGAGATGACAGCAATGCCGCTATTACGGCGTAGGTACATTTCGGGTAGGGTTAATACTTCACCGCTACAAACAACCTGTGTATATGCTGTCATCAGTTTGGAATTGATTTGAAAATAGGCAAGAATGTATCATGCAGTCATTTATCATTTATCAATTTATAATTTATCAATGGCCCATAGGGTTCACGTGTTAAAATGACCATGTTCGGGAAGTTATATATCCGATTCTGTCACGAACCGAATTGGATGCAACTGCTTTAAAAAAACAGGTCGTTCAATTATCTTGTGACGATTCAATACCTTTTGTTCACGTAACCCAGCCAAATTCCTACGGGCGGTACAGGGTGAAGATTGCATTACCACGCGGCACCGGCCGCATCCGCGGCACGGATCGCATCCCGTTTCTCCGCGCGGAGGCTCCCCGAGCTAAATAGCGTGCGCCTCTCAGCTGTTGTGTGCACTTGAAAAATCGCAATGTCCCAACCGATAATTAGCCGCACCCTGAGGAAGTGCCTCACAGCCCAAATTTTCACAATGCTAAATTGAAATGCAGGGGTGTCGTTTTGCGAAAATGATTGGTTGGGCCCAACCGCTCCCGCCCCAACCTATTAAGCCTAACCCTAATTCCTAAATTTGAGTTTCTCCTCGATTTCAGGCACTTAATTTTGGGCTCCAGCCTCCAATATTTGTCTTCTTCTAAAAAATAAACAAAGTACACTTTTGTCACTAACAACATCACCAGATTCAAATATCGTCATGATTCGTGGGTTGAGGGGGAGGAAATTTTAACCTTCTGTCCATCCCTGTGACGCACAGCCTTTTTCACATTGTGACCGGCTCACTGGCGGATCCAGCCTCTCTCCGTGGGGGTGTTTTTTGTGTGGCAAAAAGTTACCCCCATTTTTTTTGGATCCGTGGATTTGGGCCGGTCACCTTATTTTGGAATTCGAGCTTAAGAATTCACTTTTCAAATTCACGAAAATTTATTTTGTGGTTTAGTTTCCGAAAACAACTTTTATTTTAATTTTGAGGGTTAAAAACTCCAAATTTCGCAAATCCGAGATAGCTATTTGAGAAGAATGTCATTTCCTTTCTTTTGACGTTTTTTTATTTGCAATTTGCTTCAAAACTACATTTATTGTTTTTCCACCAAAAATGGCATGACATGATGTCATTAACCCTATTTGTAACAAGGCTCTGGCTACCCCTATTTGTAACAGGGGGGGCGGATTCCGCCCCCCGGGAGATCTCGAGATCTACCCGTCCGATTTCAAAATGAAACGGTGTTTGGTTCCCCTCAACACGATCTACCATTTATAAATAATAAAAAATCTAAATTTTGGATAGGGGGGCAACAGGGGGGCAAAAACGACAAATTTTAGTGGTAATTTTGATTCAACATAGCTTTCACATGTTTATCGGACCGATTTTAACACAACTAATAGGAATCGATAGAGATTGAATCGGAAATTGATATATGACGGTGACGAAAATTCAAAAATCATAGGCGTGTGCAGGTCACTCAATATGGGGGTGAAGTAAATGCGTAATAAAACCATTTTTTGATGTTGTTTTTTTGATAAATGAAATGGTATGTGATTGAGATATTAGAAAAAACAGTTATAAATCATATTTTTACCATAGGCGGTACCAGGATAGTGAAAAAGGGGGGTAAAATTGGGGAAAATATTAACCGCAGACAAGTTGCTACCCAGCACTATAAATATGTTACTGATCATAGATAGTTCCTTTTTGCATGTTGTACTTCATCATAGGCGTATCCAGGATCCAAACTAGGGCGGCGCAAGACCTTTTGATAAGTGTATTATCCGCTATTATGATACTAACTAGTCAACAGTGACTATTTCACTTACAACTTCAATTAACATTGCTTACCCCCCTTTTTACCCTACCTGGACTCGCCTATTATCTTATAATCGTTCGTAGAGTAGCCTGTGGTGCGTGTTTCATCCGAAAACTGCAGTATGTTATGTCATTGTACGCCCATGCCTCTTAGTTTCCTTGCAATAATATGACCCCCTTTCTTCCATTCCTGAGCGCGCCTCTGCAAAAAATGACTTTATTCGCTTTTCTGGTCTCATATGTGCATATATTATTATAAGCTAAACGTATATTGCGCCGTTATCGCTGGCATATCGTCATCACCATGCCAGTCACCCCCCTTTTCATGTTCCTTGAACACGCCCCTGAAACTCTATATGTAATAAATTATGCAAATAATGAAGCAGAAGCTATCTTTTACATCTTGATAGCTATAAATGCCCCTTACATTGCTCTATTGGCTTCCCGCCAAGCATTGAATACTTCCTGGAAACCCCCCCTTTTCAAGCCCCTGAAACCGCCTCTGCCATGCAATTTTGTATGATATTTCATTAACATCATCTAATTTGCACTTTTTGCAATCACGGTAAGCCGATGTAATTCCTTCATACTTGATGCAGTTAGGAAGAAACCGTGAAGATCGCATTTCCGTATTTCGCCAAATGTCGCCTCCGAACCCACCCAAAACTGTGCCCTGGAACCGCCTCTGTTCAAGTTAAGAAACTCAAAATTTTGACTCCAAATCCGGAGTTCAATTCTATGAAAAGTCCCAAAATTTCATGGGCCTGCTCCCAGCCGTTCTGGAGATATCTGCGAAAAACATGAGGGGGGGGGGCGGAATCCGCCCCCCCCCCCCCTGTTACAAATAGGGTTAAAGCGTCATTATCTCCCAAAATACATTCTGTATTTCATTCATTCTGTCGGAGAGTTATATACACAAGTGTTGGTGATCTCGGATGACCTCGGCTGACCCTGTAGGGGTCACTGAACAAAAATGGCACCTAGGTCATCAAGAATGGCCTATAATAACATGATCCAGAAGGAATTATACTGATATGTTGCGTATTCTTGGAATATGAAGCATTTTAATATTTTCCCATTGACTTACAATGGGGAGGTCACGAAATTGACCCGACCTTAGGTCGCTGATATAAAAAATCCAAGATAAACAAATTGTAGATATATATGACCTTATGAAATGCTGTAAGTG
>JAXIVJ010005708.1:0-2500 GCA_036785665.1 Chirona hameri
CCCTGCTCAACCTCCAAAGCCAAAATCGCCCACTTTGTCTTACGCCCCAGCGTCGCTAAGTTTTGCTTTCCTTCGAGTGATGATCCGTACGGCTGTCCAGGCAAAGTTCGAACTACTCCTACTGCGCCTTAACCTAAGATTTATCCGTCATCATCCGCACTGCCACTTTCCCCAGCTACAGACATTCCCGCTTTCATTCGCCCCATAATTATTTGTCCGTCCCAAAAAAATTCCCTCCCAGTAGTGCCGGATGCCAGCTGGATGAGTGACTTCCAGGTAGGATAAATGTCCTCGTCAATACGAAATCCTACTAGCGCTCCGCTGAACGACAGCATTGCTGCGTGGGCCGCCCAGAATATATGTATTCAACGTAATCCGTCCGGTTCCTACTTAGAAGGGAGCTAGTTTATCCATAGGACTTATATGAAACACCGACTACGCTTTACTGCTCGTCTTATCCTCTCTGTCCGGGAGAGGCTCCTATACCTACTGTCCGGGCCTCCGACCTGGGCTCCGCCGGACCTGGGTCCTCTATCCGGGCCTACCTTGGGCTACGCCGGACCTCTGACCTCCATCCGGGCCACGACCTGGCTCCTCCGGACCAACTTTCTAAGTTAACATCGACCGACATCGACGGCGAGCTACGCGGATGTCCTTGCCTATATACCGACTGCGGGCGCCCGGAATCTCTAGAGGAGATATTCCCGTTTAACCCTAGAGTGACTTCTGAGGCACGTCCGGCCTCCTCCTCCCTCTTATCCTTCCTCCCTCGCCCTCCCTTTTTCTGCGCCAACCTATCATCCTCTGGCATTTGGCACCCGCAGTCTCGGACTTACTAATTGTAACCTCCCTGTGATATGCGGCCAGCCGATATCACTCGGTCTGGGCATAATTTTCCACGAGCACTTTCATTCACATGTTTCGCCACGCTGATAGATTTTCGATACAAGGATCGGGCACACAAGCTGTCATGCCTCTCCTCCAAGCTCCGATACGATTTAATCTCTGTCCTGTCCTGTCCTGACCCACTGTTGCAGGGATCACACCTCCCTGTCCTGTCCTGTCCCCACTGATGCAGGGATCACACCTCCCTGTCCTATCCTGTCCCTGACCCACTGTTGCAGGGATCAAACCTCCCAGCACTGTCCTGACCCATTGTTGCAGGGATCACACCTCCCTGGCCTGTCCTGACCCATTGTTGCAGGGATCACACCTCCCTGGCCTGTCCTGACCACTGTTGCAGGAATGACACCTCCCTGTCCTGTCCATGTCCTTCTAGCTATCTATTACGAAATCAGTATCAGCGACGTTTCTCCAACTATGCCTGAGTACTAACCGCTTTACCAGTTCTCTATCGGGGACGTAAATTATATGACTCTTAGGTAATTTCCCATTATGGGAAACGTTGTCCAAAAAGAATCGCCACCAGAGATAACGTGCATATATTCACAAATGACCCATTTCAATAAGCATCAGCTAGTAATCTCCTAAATATCACTTTTAAACTTCAATATAATCGGCAGTGCACCATCGTCAGAATATATTCAAATAATTTAACGCTGTTTATAGTTGGCTAATAATAAGGCTTAAGTTACAATTTGGACTGTCAATATACAGGGACATCTAACTTTACAGTTGTACCATGACGTTAACAAAGGGGAAGGCGTCGGCTGTTTATGTCGTAAATCGCGAGCTGCTGGCTCGAAGGTGTATTTTTAACAGACGGTTAGGAGACTCACAATATTAAGAAAGTTAATTTGACTGTTATTTATCATCCACTGACTCGCAAGTATACGTCTGTTGCAGGTTGCTGCACCCTTAGAACCTTTTACCGGGCTGAACTAGTTATGTTTTGATCGATAATTCCAAAGAAGGTATATAGACAGGATTTAACGTTAACCACTCCCGGATCAGCGGCACGAGTTTATCAGCGACAGAAACGAGGTCGCATTGACGGCTAAGGAATCGCATTTCTCATACACCGTCCTTAAACAATCGTCGGTAGGAAGCGATGCTGGACCAATAGCTAATAGCGCATCGCCGATTTTACATATGTAATCTTAGACAGACAATCCCCTGGCGGTAACTTACCAGTCTCCGATTTGTGTTGTCCCGCCTCAACATAGAGCACACCTCTAAGCGACAGAATGAACCGATACTTTATAACCAATCGATGCCGTCTCAGTGATATGATCCTTACATTTGTTATCCTTACCTGCCAAGCTAGAATGACGAGTCTCTACCCAACCTCACTAATACTTTGTCTGGTAGTTGGGTACCTGGCGTTTTAAACCGTTCAGCGAAAGTTACCATTCCGTGATTTGAAATCGTCCACAACTCTGATACATAACGTTAAATTTACTGAAGCGGAAACGTACTTAATCATTAAACTCGGCTTCTGGCTAAGTATTGCGAGCAAGACGAGAACGAATTAATCGAACCATTCAAACAACAATCGAAACATATCCTACTTATCTGCGGCTATACTGGCTTAATTCTT
>JAXIVJ010005708.1:7500-27500 GCA_036785665.1 Chirona hameri
TGTCACTGTTGGGATTCTGAAGCCCGAAGTTTGTCACCAGTTTTTGTCCTACAATTTTATCCACTTTTCTAAGACAAAACATTTGATACTGACAGACATAGGTTTTGTTGTTTGTTGATTGGGGGTTTAGGGTGTGACGACTACTGGAGACAATTTGTGGTAATAAGGTATTACAATGTTGCCTTGGTGCACTATGTTGCTACTTTGCAATGCTGCCCGTCTGCCACATAGTACTATGACATCATAACGTGCTGCCATATGGTGCACCGGCATGCAAATATGTTCCCTTAGTCAAAGGTTGTCAACATAACACAGGCGTTGAAAGTACAAAAGGAATATAGAAAAAAGATGGCCCCTCAGAATCACTGCACCCCCCCCCCCCAGATTAGCAGGATTAAAATTATCCTGTTGGAGTGGGAGATGGGAAACGAACAGGGATGATGCTCTGTACCTACATACCAAGTTCAAGTTCAGCACATACCTGGACAACTTTAGAGGGAAAATTCATACCAAATGCGACATCTTTAGCACCTCAATATAACACATCCGACACTAAACTAGCAGATATTCTGCCTTTGACCAATATATCATAACTTTTCCTCACATTTGTAGGACCTTGTCTGATGGCTGAGTTCAAGTTTTGGCAAAACTGATGCTGAGTGCATCATATGGTCTTCTTAGGCTGAATTTTCAACTCTCTATTGTAAGTTTTTAGGCTGAATTTCCCACTTGCACCATGGCTTCAAAGCAATCCTAGAACCCTGCCTGGAGGGCGGGGGGGGGGGCTGCAGGCCATGCCCTAATGGATCACTCTGCCCCCCCAGACTGGTTATTGATTCAACTTTTGGAGAATGATTCAATAATTATTCATTTGGAACTTGAATTATTCAATCACCTTTTGATTCATGAATAACAAACTTGAGATTGATTCTTCCCGAATCAAAGAATCAAACAATATTTTAATAATTGATTCACGTTTGGGTTCAACATTTAAATATATGTGAATATATGTCAAATCAATAAAAGTGGAAACTTACAAAGCCATAGGTATATATGAATTATGATCATTAAAACATTGTTACAGCAATCATATTTCAGGAGAAATGAGTGTAGCCACTGGGACTGCATTGTATTTGCACAATTTACCATGCTCACTTGAATTGTTAAGAATCGTTAAATTTGATTCCATGCGGGTTTTGACTCAATCACGATTTCATGAATACACATATATGGTGAATTGATTTTCTTCAATTCAAGCAATTTGTATTGAACGATTTCAATCGATTCAATGCAGAGTTAAATCAATAGCTAGTCTGGTCCCCCCATGATTAGCAGGATTTTTATAATTAGTCCTATGCGAATGAGAAACTGGTGGGACACACACTGGCTGCCTCCCCCCACACTAAATATTGCTGGTTATGTTTGACTAAGGTATCTGTTGGTACGCCATGTTATGCACAGTATGGCAGCATGGTATGTCACAGCAGTGGCGCACGCAGGGGGTCAAAGGGGTCAGCTGACCCCCCCAAAATTTCTGAGGGCCCGTATTCTGAGGGGCCCGTTTCTGGTAGGGGCCCGGTCTTGGTCAGGGCCGATCGAGGTAGGGGCCCGGTGCTGGCAAAGGCGTGGCATGGGATGATGGGGCCCGGTCACAACAGGGCCCCGGTCCTTGCATATTCTTGATACGGGCCCGTTTCTGGTAGGGGCCCGGTCTTGGTCAGGCCTGATCGAGGGCAGGGGCCGGTGCTGGCAAAGGCGTGGCATGGGGCCCGGTAAGGACGAGGGCCTGGTCATAACAGGGCCCGGTCCTCGCATAATTCTTGATACGGGCCCGTTTTTTGGTAGGGGCCCGGTCTTGGTCAGGCCCGATCGAGGCAGGGGCCCGGTGCTGACAAAGGCGTGATATGGGCCCGGTCACAACAGGGTCCGGTCTTTGCATATTCTTGATGCGGCCCGTTTCTGGTAGGGGCCGGTCTTGGTCAGGCCCGATCGAGGCAGGGGCCCGGTGCTGGGAAAGACGTGATATAGGGCCCGGTCAAAACGAAGGCCCGGTCACAACAGGGCCCGATCCTTGCAAATTCTTGATACGGGCGTATTTGATATTGATACGTATTTTTTACATTATCCATTGTTGCTTCAGGAAATGGTTTATGACAACTTTTGGCAACATGATGGTGGCGCGAATGACGTAGTCGCGGCGCTCTAAAACCCAACGATGATGATGATGACATAACTACCGGGGATCGGACTGCCTAACCTGCCTAACCTGTAAAATATAATTTTTGTTGTTGTCATTTACCTCATTTCGTCAAATTTACTTTCGACAGTTGTATCGCACATCAGTAGCACACGCACCTAAAAATCGCACATCAGTAGCACACGCAGTCACCTTACACGACATTGACAAGAAAATTATAATGTCTCAGGTCCCATGCTGTAGGGGGCCCACTCAAAAACAAGTGACCGAAATCTGCGAAGTTTTCTAAAAAACGGATGGGGGCCCGCTCACAAGGGGGCCCGCTTTTAGGGCTCTGACCCCCCGAAATGGAATTTTGCGTGCGCCACTGTGTCACAGTGTCATATGGTAATATCAGAAAGGCAGCGGCATTGTGCACGACAGCAAAATTGCAAAATATATTCTTATGAAGCCGTTATTATTATTAATAGGTTACCTATGTTAGGTTCAGTTTAGTTTAACAGCTTTGTCAGAAGAAATACAGACATTTTGCTGTGGTGCATTATGCCTAAATTTATTCCGACAAAGTTGTTATTATTCATAGGAGAGATTAGGCTAAGTTAAGTTAAGTGGCTTTGTCAGAAGAAATATGGGAATTTTGCTGTGGTGCACACTGCACAATGCCGCTACTTTTCTGATGTTACCATATGCTGTCGTACTGTGCATAGCGCAGCACACTGCCAGGTACCTTAGTCAAAGATGACAAAATTGCATAAAAAAGTGACGCTTGTGTACCTACCAACCAAGTTTAAGTGACGTTAAGCACATGCACAGGCAAATCAGTGGGGTTTACAGGCGCCACAACTACCAAGGTTATTAGGCACCCATGCCACATCCTCTGCAGAACACCCAATACGTCAAAGCAAGAGCCTGATGTCAACACTTGCACATATTTAGTATTTACTGGAAAGCCTTACTGGAACTTTGTACTGGAAAAGTTGAATCAATAACCAGTCTGGGCTTGTATTCATGAATAGGTACATACGGTTAAGAGTTACAGTAGGTAGTCATTCCTGGCCTTGTGTTACTTACACAACTTTGCTATGTAAACTTAGTAGGCAGCCTACCGATTTGGTAAGGACACGAGTCATTCAACCTTGAACTCGGCTGACCAACGGATGACGTCACTGGCGGTAGCCGGCTCCTTCGTCGGCGCCGCGCTCACGCAGCAAACGTAGTCAGCCGCCAGGTACAGCTCGCTGTTTCGTACGGCCAGGAATTCACGAAGACGAGCGTGGTCAATTATCAGTGCCCATTAATTCCTAGCACATGCTTAATTGTATGATTCTGCCCCAGTGAATTGCCGGATATGCCGTGAAACGCGCCGTTACATGCCATGGCTCTGCCTCCAGTGACGTCACATCAAGCTTGAGTCTTTTACGAGGCGGCTATAGCGGTGTCACCCCCTGCGAGCCGCAGTCCGCACACAAATCTTGCGCAACACAAATCACTATCGCCCGCTGGACGGTCTCTGTTCCGTAATTGCATATCTGAACGGCGACAAACGGTACCACACTACCATTCTATCTCCGTTGTAATTGAACAGCGTGAGGCGTTCACGTACCGTTTCCCAGCCGCCAGGCTGCGTACAGTGCTCATTATCGCTGTTATTGCGCATGTTTTGTTCCGTGAACAAACGAACTCGTTGCATCGCTTGCTTATGTTTTTTAACTGCAGGATTATTTTAGAACTGCAGGATTATTTTGGAGCTGCAGGATTAACCGAAAGTTGGTTTCCGCATTGTAATAACAACATTATTTAGAATTGTGTTTTCCATTGGGAAACTTAATGATATCTAGGTGCGAGTATATGACAGAGGTGATATTTTGCAAAGGTGTGGTACCTACTTGTCTGTCTAAGATTTGTCACCGATTACTCCACCTATGGCTAAAGATTTGTCGCCGATTAGAATGGCTGAACGGTAATTTTTCCCAGCCCTGTTGAGCAGTTATAAAAAATACACGGAGCAGTCATCATTAAAGGAAATAGGTCACCTTGAAAGTTGTCTTGAAATTTGGCTATACGGGGTATTTCGAGCTGAAAAAAACGAATATGGCATCTGTTTGGACGAGAGATAGATATCTGTCGAAAAATGGGCATGTTTCTCTTTTCTCCTTCATGGCCATAACAAAACTTAATGACAATTATGACGTCATGCATATGGTAGCTTGGATATGGAAACTATTGCACACAATAACGACGGACTTTAGGCATATATACGCAGGCTGTTTGTAACGTAAATAACCGTTGTGAGGACCCGAAACAATTTTCGGGGAGATCAAACTTCTTCTAAAAGGTGCCCACTAGTACTGTATCGAAATTACTTAAAGGGAAATAATCACCTTTTTATTTTGTTAGCAACAATTTCTTAGGCTACCGTTATGGTTTTAAAATTATTCTATTTAAATTTAAGAATTAAATAAAATGATTCCCAAATTCAAAGTTGTAAGTTTGGAAAAAATACAAAACAAGTACCTTGTGTACTTCATGAAGGTCATTGACAAATTCGTCCTTCCCTGCCATTGTTTACATCGAGTGCGGCATTTTTGGAGGCTCTGTGACGTTTCCGATCAAACCGATCCGTGAAGCAATCCGTGAAGCATCCGTGATGCATGACTGACTATCAGTATAAGTCATGAATAACAACAACATGCAAACTATACCAACTCGAATGAAATAAGGGCGGAATGATTTGAACCCCAGGCAAGCAAGTATTCGCAAAGCACTCGGCACTGCGCCACAATAGCAAAAGGCGAGGGAAATGCATATTGGATACAATATTATTACGTCATAAGTTTCTGAAGTGTCAACTACTATGAAATACAGTGATAAAATACCTTTAATAATTATTAACAAGAAAATTCAAACTTAAAAACAATAATTTGAATAAGGCTTTAATTAGCTTTCAACTCAAAATCAGATATATTTTGCAATGCTACACAAGAATGGCACCAGTGACGTCATTAACACAGCCTGCTACGGGACTTGGGTATACTAATCAGGAACAACTCGCCACAATGATGCGCCGAGAAGCATGACAATGACTTTGTAAACAAATCGCCGACGCTAAATAGGTCGCTGTTGATGTGCATCAATGAGCTTCCGTTTTAATCGCCAGTTTTGTGTTATTGTTTGTTAGTTTTTTTGGGAAAAATTATTATTTGTCATGATAATATAAAGCATAGTGTTATATACAGCCACAGACAAATTATACAAAACTCCTAATGTTGAAAACAAATGAATCGATTTTCACAAATTGAGGGTCGCAACCACTAACTATGCCGCCGTTGATGTGCATCGATGAGCTTCCGATTTTATTGCCACTTTTTCCAATCGCTGTTAGCTTTAGAAGATCGCCGGGCATATAATCACAACAAGCAGAACGCACAATACATTTTCCACTCCATTGCGTAAAAAAACAATACGGGAAAAGCCCGCAGTTTGATGAGGACCAAAAGTACTTGCAAGTACCGATCTTTAAAAGTGTGGAACGCTTATCAACTATAACTTGAAATATCTTTCGGTAGAAAGGTTTTCATGCAAAATGTGATGAATTTACAATATATTTTGGTCTCGTCTGGCGATTTCAAGTGCTAACTCCATTTTTGTGGGAAAAGGTCATTATTTCCCTTTAAAGGGAATAGTACACCTTTAACATTAGTATTTAACTGAGATAGCCAGATTGTCGGGAGTACTGATAAATTTCCAAATCCGAAATTTTTCCTTCCAAAACGATCTAGTTGCTGAGTTTCAACGCAAAAACCGTTGGGTATATTTGGTCATATTTTAAAGGACCAAATCTTGTGACGTTTGTATACGTCATTAGTATTCCTACCG
This sequence comes from Chirona hameri, assembly GCA_036785665.1. NCBI lineage: Eukaryota > Metazoa > Arthropoda > Thecostraca > Balanomorpha > Balanidae > Chirona > Chirona hameri. Next base: position 13,574 of record JAXIVJ010005708.1, read on the forward strand.
CACTTCGTTTTCGCTATTTGAACCGACCGTCACCGAAACGCATCATATGTTCCAAGGTCCTATAACGAGGTAAGGACACGAGCCATTTGACCTTGAACTCGGCGGACCGCCGGATGACGTCACTGGCGGCAGCCGGCTCCTTCGTCGGCGCCGCGCTCAAGCGGACCACGTAGTCAGCCTACAGTTACAACTCGCCAGTGGCGCACGCAGGGAGGGGAGGGAAGGGAGGGGGGGGGGGGGGGGGGGGGGTCAAAAGATCAGCTGACCCCCCAATTTAGGAGGGGCACGCATCACATGGACTCGTATTCTGGCCCATACCTGGCGCTGGCAGAGGCCCGGTCTTGGTCAGGCCTGATCGAGACAGGGGCCCGTTGCTGGCAAATTGACGTGATATGGGGGCCGGTCAGGACGAGGGCCCGGTCCTTGCATATTCTTAATGCTGGTCCCTTTCTGGTAGGGGCCCGGTCTTCGTCAGGCCCGATCGAGGCAGGGGCCAGGTGCTGGCAAAGGCGTGGCATGGGGCCCGGTCAGGACGAGGGCCCGTTCACAACATGGCTCGGTCCTTGCATATTCTTGATACTGGCTAGTTCCTTGTAGGGGTCTAGTCTTGGCCAGGTCCGATCAAAGCAGGGGCTCGGTGATGGAAAAGGCGTGATATGGGGCCCGGTCAGGACGAGGGCCCGGTCACAACAGGGCCCACTCCTTGCAAATTCTTGATACGGGCCTGTTACTGGTAGGGGCCGTTCCTGGTAGGGGCCCGATCAAGGCAGGGCCCCGGGGCTGGCAGAGGCGTGATATGGCCCCAGTCAGGTCGAGGGACCCGTCACATGACCCGGTCCTTGCAAATTATTTATACGGGCCCGTTCTTGGTCAGGCCCGATCGAGACAGGGGCCCGATGCTGGCAAAGGCCAGGTCACAACAGGGTCCGGTCCTTGCAAATTATTGATACGGACCCGGTCCTGGAAGCGGACCGGTCTTGGTCACTGGTCAGGTCCGAGCAAGGCAGGGGCCCGGTGCTGGCGAAGGCGTGTATCAGGGGCCCGGTCAGGCGTGGAGCACGGTTTCTTCGAATTATTGATATCACGGGCACATTCCTGGCCTGGCAGTAAGGCAGGGGCCCGGTCTTGATCAGGCCCGATCCTGACAAAATGTGGCATGCCGGGGCCGTCCTAATGAGGGCACTTTCATGACAGGGGCTGTTTTATGCGAACCGAGAGCCCATGTTAAAACAGGCCCGCTCGAGCATGGTAAAATCCGCGGTCGAGGCAGGCAGAGGTCGATAAAAGCTGTCTTGCAAATTACGAATTTTGGGAGGAAAACCTTATATTTTCGGTGTCTCATACGAGCCTTCTTTTACGCAACGTTAAGCTGAGTCTAGCCAAAGTTGGGGGGGGGGGGCGTCCTGAAGTTGGGGAACAAGAGCACCCTCTGCCCCCCCCCCCCGCTCCCTGTTCCAGGGCCCATGCGCCGGCGGTAGCCGTGTCACGGACGCCGCCAGCGCCGGCTGTGCGCTGCCCGCTCTGCCGCCAGTTACGTCACATTAAGCGTTTTTGGCTCAGACGAGGTGGCCTATACGGCGCTCGCTCAAGCGGTGTCACCCCCTGATGTGTTCATAAGCTATACGTATTATTGGCCATAATTTTGTCAATTTCCATTGGATTTACAATTGAAAATAATGCCGACACTCGTCTTGAAAATGCACATCTTTTGATGGGTGGGTGGTACCTGTAACTGTAATGTTCGCTGCAGTAGAAGCACATCCAGAATGTATGCCCCTATTATACACGTAACTTCAGGTTTTGAGTAAATAACTTGGTTAATTTTGAACCGATTTCCAATTAAAATTACCAAAAGATGCTTCGTGAAAGTACGCATGTTTTGATGGGTGGCTGGTCACGGTACCTGTAATATATCGATTAAATTGTGCAAATGTTTATTCTTGCATTACGCTGTCTTGCGGCAAGTTTGTGATGAGCTATAAATATTATTGGCCATAACTTTGTCAATTTTCATTGGATTTCCAATTGAAAATAATACCGGCACTCGTCTTGAAAAAGCACACCTTTTGATGGGTGGCTAGTACCGGTAGCTACACTATTCTCCGCAATAGAAGCACTTGCACCTGTAACTGCGATACATTAGGGATAAATTTGTTATGTGGTTACAGTTTTAAGTAATTACCTGTCAATTGTGAACCGATTTACAATTGAAAATTACCAATAGATGCTTCGTAATAAGACGCATTTGTTGATTAGTGGCTGGTCGGCGTTCATACAATATATCGATCCAATTTTGACAAAGTTTGTTTTTCGTTTACTATGAAATGACGTTTAGCTCAAAATATTATTGGCTACAACTTTGTCAATGTTCATTGAATTTCCAATTGAAAACAAAGTCGACACTCGTCTTGAAAAGGCACACCTTTTGATGGGTGGCTCGTACCGGTAGCTGCAATATTAACTGCACATCCACACTTTTATTTACATCCACCACACCGATGAACACACATTTAAACGCATTTTTGGGTAGGTATATCATATTTATTTATGCACATGAACATTATGGGTATGTGTTCACGCAACGCCACTCCAACTCTACTCATACAAGGCCATAGTGTACACATTCACACATTTTCAATCGCGACCAATATACTCGCGAGTCTCGCGACCCAGCGAACGAGGTTGTTAGTGTTGCTTACATGTTATGATTCAAGGATAGACTTTTGCCGGTATGACGCCACATCATGTTTTGTTGACGCACGATTATTGTGACGTCATTTGTATTGATATCAATATTTTTCAACTTATGACAAATGAGTACTTTTTTTCGCAAAAATGAATGCCAGAACCGTAATCAGGACACTCTTTTCCATCATTCCACATATTTTTCCCAAGGTGTACTATTCCCTTTAACGTGGGGAGCTATTTTTTCTTCTTCACACAGCCCATTTTTCGATCTGCTCTACAAATCTGCTATCTCAGTTCAAAACCCCATGTTAAAGGTGAACTATTCCCTTTAAAGGAAATAGTTCACCTTCAACATTAGTTTTAAACTGAGATAGCAGTTGTGTAGCCCGTGTTGGGAAACCCCTATCTGCAAGTTTACTTGACTGAAAAGACTCTCCAGCCGAATATATTTGAGTTTTTGGCGAAGGTATGCGGTGCTGGCGAAAGAATGTTGTACTGGTTTTAACCCGGGCAGAGGCTATACCATCAGCCAATCAGCTTGCAGCTGGTGCTAGCAAGCGATCGCCGGCCGCCGGTTGGCACATCTCCAATGCGAGTCTATCTTTACGCGACTACTTTCGAATCTGATTGGCTGAACCATTGTTTACATTCGCGTGACGTCAGGACTCTGACTCAGAGAGTATGCATATAGTTTTGATAAACAATACAAATTTACGGCCTTCTGTCCTGAATCGGCGCGACATAAGGCCATTTTTGACAATATAAAAAGAAATTGTATTAAAAAATATAATCAAATTCCTTTAAGAACATATCGCACAAAAGTAGTATATACAAAATATTTTTGCGTAAGCATCTCGAAACGAACAGAAGACGTACGCGTTTTATACAAGCATACGTCCTACCATGTGCCTTGGTGAGACTTCACAGCTCGATCGACTGCCTTGGTGAGACTTCACAGCTCGATCGACTGTCTTGGTGAGACTTCACAGCTCGATCAACTGCCTTGGTGAGACTTCACAGCTCGGTTAACTGTCTTGGTGAGACTTCACAGCTCGATCGACTGCCTTGGTGAGACTTTACAGCTCGATCAACTGTCTTGGTGAGACTTCACAGCTCGATCGACTGCCTTGGTGAGACTTCACAGCTCGATCGACTGCCTTGGTGAGACTTCACAGCTCGATCGACTGTCTTGGTGAGACTTCACAGCTCGATCGACTGTCGATTCTGTTTTATCTCAGTATCCGGCCGGACGTCTGAGAGGTGAAGTCATTTCCAGACCAGAGCCTCGTGCGGCCTATCGGAAGTTTCCGGCTGCCATTCGAGCCTTGCTGTGGGGCCGCTGGTACGATGTCTCTCACGGCAGCCACCGGTCGTGAATCCGAGCCAGCCCCGTGACCCCGGCCAACGAGCGCCTAACAGCCATCTGAACCGCCGCAGCCCACCTCTGGACGTCCGGACGGCGGTGGAAGTCCGCTTACGACTGGCGTGGACCGGGCGGGGACCGGGCGGGGGTGGGACGGGACGGAAGGGGACGGGGCGGGGACGGGACGGGGCGGGGATGGGAACCGGGCGGGGACGGGAACCGGGCGCGGTAGCGGGGTGTGCCATCACCGTGCGGCGGCATCGATGATCACGGTGGCACGAGCAGACCGACCGACCGACCTACCCTGATGTCGGGCAATGATCGGTACCCCCGGCCCCGGCCAGGCCCCGGCCAGGCCCCGGTCAGACATTATCCGCCCGTAAACATGCAGCGGATGAGGACACAGTGGGCACAGGGGAGCTGTAAAAAACGCGGATGGCTGACGAAAAGGCGCCACTGTGCATTACCAGCCTCAGTAATTAACAGGTCGCAGGTCGTTACCAGCCTCAATAATGAACAGGTCGCAGGTCGTTACCTAAGCCAGCGGGGACCGGGAGGGGACCAGGTGTCCATGCGGCCATGAAGCCCACTCGGAGCCCATATGCCTGGTTAACAACTAGAGATGGATTTTTTTGGTATCGACGTATCGACGCCGATACTTTTTGGTATGGGCCGATACTTTTACCGGTACCAAACTGGCTTGTGCCGATAACTCGGCGATACCTACCTTAAGCCGCGCGACGCTGGGGGAGGGGCGGGGGGGGGGGGGGGTAAATCCCCCCTCGTATCTTCCGAACCAATGACTGCAACGAGACGCGCAAGGCGGCGATCGAAACCTCACAGTGAGAAGAATCTAACGCATACCCGAAATTTGTAAAATAAGGTCACTTGTCAGGTCACAGTCAGGTCAAGTGTCAAAATTTAAGTATTTGGGGTTTTGGGACATAATTTCCATCCAAAGCCTTAGATTGCGACTATTATCTCACAAAGTGCTCTAAAATGTATAATGCATCTCCCGCATAAGTAAAAGTGAAATTGTAAGCAAAGTTCAAGGTCAGGTCACAAAAGGTCACAGGTCAACGAAAGCAATGCGACACATGTTGTATGGGTTATTTTATATGTAGAATTCGATAGTGGTAGCCATTTTCACAACCTGACCCCATATAATGGCCCTCAGGTCAAGGTCAGGTCACAATAAGGACACAATTTGAAATTGATTAATCTAAATAAACATGGCATATTTATAGACTAGTTTTGTCTCAGAAATACAGTGGTGGCATATATTTGTCCGTATCTGGTCAATACAAGCAAATAAACGCAATGTAGAAAAATGACGTAATTAGTTACTTATACTTAGGGAGCCATAAATCGGTCAAAAATAAATATATTGCTTCGAAATTTGGTTTGGGCATCGTCCATACTCAGTTATCTTATACATCTTCCGTTTTTTTTTAAATCTTTAAAAAATGCTTCGTGGAAATTCTTCCAAGAAATCAGTTGTTTTGCATTTATAGGGTAAACAAACCCGAGATTTCGAAACTCCAAGATAGCCATGTGGAAGAGAATGATATTTCCTTTCTTTTGACGCTTTTATTTGCAATTTTCCTAAAAACGCGATTTTCTACGATTTTTAAAACATTTAGCATATTTTTTCCACCAAAAATGACATAACATGACGTCACTAAAACGTCATTATCTCCCAAAAGACTACACCAATTGCAATAAAATGTTGTCATAAGACGTAAAATTGATCCAGCATTAGGTATCGAAAGTTTTACTTCGATATCTGTTAAAGTTTTCAAGTTATTGAGACAATATTGGAGAGGGGAGTACAATTTACCCCCGCCCCCAGCGCCGCGCAAAATGTGTGTAGACTCGCAATCGTCAACAAAACATCACTTGGTATGCATAAAACATGCTTGAACGAGTTAACATTTTGTATCAGAGATGCTAAGAACTGAGAGATGCATTGGTTTTCATGATGACCGTGTGATGTTAGTACGCAGTATTAGCTACGAAGTACTAAATGCTTACACTACAGTTGGAAATAAGTTTTGCTTAATCCTTACTGTTTGACTTTGTATTTTTATAAATCGCTACCGCTGATACCATTTCGATACCTGCAAGGCCTTGCCGCTACCGATACCGATACCGATACCCAGTTTTTATTCTTCTAAACAAATCCCATCTCTATTAACACCACCACGATGCTTCGAGAGCTATACAACTGGCATCAATATCTTCACAGCTCACGAGGCTTCGAGAGTTATACAACTGGCATCAATATCTTCACAGCTCACGATGCTTCGAGAGCTATACAACTGGCATCAATATCTTCACAGCTCACGATGCTTCGAGAGCTATACAACTGGCATCAATATCTTCACAGCTCACGATGCTTCGAGAGCTATACAACTGGCATCAATATCTTCACAGCTCACGATGCTTCGAGAGCTATACAACTGGCATCAATATCTTCACAGCTCACGAGGCTTCGAGAGCTATACAACTAGCATCAATATCTTCACAGCTCACGATGCTTCGAGAGCTATACAACTGGCATCAATATCTTCACAGCTCACGATGCTTCGAGAGTTATACAACTGGCATCAATATCTTCACAGCTCACCATGCTTCGAGAGCTATACAACTGGCATCAATATCTTCACAGCTCACGATGCTTCGAGAGCTATACAACTGGCATCAATATCTTCACAGCTCACCATGCTTCGAGAGCTATACAACTGGCATCAATATCTTCACAGCTCACCATGCTTCGAGAGCTATACAACTGGCATCAATATCTTCACAGCTCACGATGCTTCGAGAGCTATACAACTGGCATCAATATCTTCACAGCTCACGATGCTTCGAGAGCTATACAACTGGCATCAATATCTTCACAGCTCACGATGCTTCGAGAGCTATACAACTGACATTAATATCTTCACAGCTCACCATGCTTCGAGAGTTATACAACTGGCATCAATATCTTCACAGCTCACGATGCTTCGAGAGCTATACAACTGGCATCAATATCTTCACAGCTCACGATGCTTCGAGAGCTATACAACTGGCATTAATATCTTCACAGCTCACCATGCTTCGAGAGTTATACAACTGGCATCAATATCTTCACAGCTCACGATGCTTCGAGAGCTATACAACTGGCATCAATATCTTCACAGCTCACGAGGCTTCGAGAGCTATACAACTGGCATCAATATCTTCACAGCTCACGATGCTTCGAGAGCTATACAACTGGCATCAATATCTTCACAGCTCACGATGCTTCGAGAGCTATACAACTGGCATCAATATCTTCACAGCTCACCATGCTTCGAGAGCTATACAACTGGCATCAATATCTTCACAGCTCACCATGCTTCGAGAGCTATACAACTGGCATCAATATCTTCACAGCTCACGATGCTTCGAGAGCTATACAACTGGCATCAATATCTTCACAGCTCACGATGCTTCGAAAGCTATACAACTGGCATCAATATCTTCACAGCTCACGATGCTTCGAGAGCTATACAACTGGCATCAATATCTTCACAGCTCACGATGCTTCGAGAGCTATACAACTGGCATCAATATCTTCACAGCTCACGATGCTTCGAGAGCTATACAACTGGCATCAATATCTTCACAGCTCACGATGCTTCGAGAGCTATACAACTGGCATCAATATCTTCACAGCTCACGAGGCTTCGAGAGCTATACAACTGGCATCAATATCTTCACAGCTCACGATGCTTCGAGAGCTATACAACTGGCATCAATATCTTCACAGCTCACGATGCTTCGAGAGCTATACAACTGGCATCAATATCTTCACAGCTCACGATGCTTCGAGAGCTATACAACTGGCATCAATATCTTCACAGCTCACGATGCTTCGAGAGCTATACAACTAGCATCAATATCTTCACAGCTCACGAGGCTTCGAGAGCTATACAACTGGCATCAATATCTTCACAGCTCACGAGGCTTCGAGAGCTATACAACTGGCATCAATATCTTCACAGCTCACGAGGCTTCGAGAGCTATACAACTGGCATCAATATCTTCACAGCTCACGATGCTTCGAGAGCTATACAACTGGCATCAATATCTTCACAGCTCACGATGCTTCGAAAGCTATACAACTGGCATCAATATCTTCACAGCTCACGAGGCTTCGAGAGCTATACAACTGGCATCAATATCTTCACAGCTCACGAGGCTTCGAGAGCTATACAACTGGCATCAATATCTTCACAGCTCACGATGCTTCGAAAGCTATACAACTGGCATCAATATCTTCACAGCTCACGATGCTTCGAGAGCTATACAACTGGCATCAATATCTTCACAGCTCACGATGCTTCGAGAGCTATACAACTAGCATCAATATCTTCACAGCTCACGATGCTTCGAGAGCTATACAACTGGCATCAATATCTTCACAGCTCACGATGCTTCGAGAGCTATACAACTGGCATCAATATCTTCACAGCTCACGATGCTTCGAGAGCTATACAACTGGCATCAATATCTTCACAGCTCACGATGCTTCGAGAGCTATACAACTGGCATCAACATCTTCACAGCTCACGATGCTTCGAGAGTTATACAACTATATCCTAACTACATCAATATCTTCACAGCTGACGATGCTTCGAGAGTTATACAACTGACATCAATATCTTCACAGCTCACCATGCTTCGAGAGTTATACAACTGACATCAATATCTTCACAGCTCACCATGCTTCGAGAGCTATACAACTAGCATCAATATCTTCACAGCTCACGATGCTTCGAGAGCTATACAACTGGCATTAATATCTTCACAGCTCACGAGGCTTCGAGAGCTATACAACTGGCATTAATATCTTCACAGCTCACGAGGCTTCGAGAGCTATACAACTGGCATCAATATCTTCACAGCTCACGAGGCTTCGAGAGCTATACAACTGGCATCAATATCTTCACAGCTCACGAGGCTTCGAGAGCTATACAACTGGCATCAATATCTTCACAGCTCACGAGGCTTCGAGAGCTATACAACTGGCATCAATATCTTCACAGCTCACGAGGCTTCGAGAGCTATACAACTGGCATCAATATCTTCACAGCTCACGAGGCTTCGAGAGCTAAACAACTGGCATCAATATCTTCACAGCTCACGAGGCTTCGAGAGCTATACAACTGGCATTAATATCTTCACAGCTCACGATGCCTCGAGAGCTATACAACTAGCATCAATATCTTCACAGCTCACGAGGCTTCGAGAGCTATACAACTGGCATCAATATCTTCACAGCTCACGAGGCTTCGAGAGCTATACAACTAGCATCAATATCTTCACAGCTCTCGAGGCTTCGAGAGCTATACAACTGGCATCAATATCTTCACAGCTCACGAGGCTTCGAGAGCTGTGAACATCAACAACTGGCATCAATATCTTCACAGCTCACGAGGCTTCGAGAGCTATACAACTGGCATTAATATCTTCACAGCTCACGATGCTTCGAGAGCTATACAACTAGCATCAATATCTTCACAGCTCACGAGGCTTCGAGAGCTATACAACTGGCATAAATATCTTCACAGCTCACGAGGCTTCGAGAGCCATACAACTGGCATCAATATCTTCACAGCTCACGATGCTTCGAGAGCTATACAACTGGCATTAATATCTTCACAGCTCACGAGGCTTCGAGAGCTATACAACTAGCATCAATATCTTCACAGCTCACGAGGCTTCGAGAGCTATACAACTAGCATCAATATCTTCACAGCTCACGATGCTTCGAGAGCTATACAACTAGCATCAATATCTTCACAGCTCTCTGCATGGGTTTCCAGGAAGGGTCACGAAGTAGTACTAATGCTCTCATGGACATCCGGAACAGCTTAAACGAAGGAGCGTGGTGCCGAACCGTTCCCCTTCACGGTGCTACTCCAAGAGGAGGTACACTGGCACTGCACAGTGCACAGCCATGCGCAATGTATGACTGCAGTAAACGTATGACTGTGTAATCCGTATCACTATGCAATAAATACATGGTTCCACTTTACTCGGTAGTTGTGCCAATTGCCACGTTCTGACAACACCCTGTCCGCCTTCCACGGCTCTCGGACAAAATTTCACTATACCACACCCACAACTAAACACCCACCTCCAACATCACCCAGCCTCGTCAACATCATCCTACCCAGCCAACATCATCCAACATCACCCAGCCTTGTCAACATCATCCTACCCAGCCAACATCATCCAACATCACCTCCAGCCTTGTCAACATCATCCTACCCAGCCAACATCTTCCAACATCACCTCCAGCCTTGTCAACATCATCCTACCCAGCCAACATCATCCAACATCACCCAGCCTTGTCAACATCATCCTACCCAGCCAACATCATCCAACATCATGCAGCCTTGTCAACATCATCCTACCCAGCCAACATCTTCCAACATCACCTCCAGCCTTGTCAACATCATCCTACCCAGCCAACATCATCCAACATCATGCAGCCTTGTCAACATCATCCTACCCAGCCAACATCTTCCAACATCACCTCCAGCCTTGTCAACATCATCCTACCCAGCCAACATCATCCAACATCACCCAGCCTTGTCAACATCATCCTACCCAGCCAACATCATCCAACATCACCTCCAGCCTTGTCAACATTATCCTACTCAGCCAACATCATCCAACATCACCTCCAGTCTTGTACCTGAGCCGGCCCTCCGTGTGTCGCACCGGCCGCCGGTCACCAGACATTAGTGAGGGTGATCGCCGCGGTGGGTACGCACCGCGTGTGGGTGGGACCGACATATCCACCAGACGTCCGTCCGCACCGACCCACTGTGTATTGACCCGCCTCCGATGTGCATGAATAGCTGATGGCATCGCCTAGCCGGCCACTTACTCGCCCGACGCCCAAGCCCGCCCGCCCCCTGTTTGTTTTCCCCGGAGCGGCCTAAAGCCATATTCCGGGGGGGGGGGGATGACTTCTGTCAATTTGCCAGGAAAATAATTACGTTAACTGGTTTATGTGAACCCGGAGCAAGTTAGGGAATAGGGTATCTATTTTACATTAAGTGAATTGTTCAAAGTAAATATAATTTCTATCTTACGTTAAGTATTTCGTTCAAAGTCAAAATTAAGTAAAACACGAGCCAAACATACATACATATTTTATTCCATACACACACAGACACGCATTCACTTGAACATACACTTGCGAAAAGGTGTTAGTGTTGACGGAGCCGGGGTGCCATCATTGCAGCAACGGGAGACTGTTGCCAGTCTCCCTGGCTCCAGTACCCCGGCGAGACATGGTTGTGGGATGTATTTAGCTGGGAGAAAGGTCCTAAAAAATAAAAATAAAACAGCGCCTAACGCAAAGGGGAAAAAACCTGCGCAGAGAGCCAAAATTGCGCTGGGCAAAAAACCCCTGTTATATTTGATTAACTAATCGTGTTTGGTAAATAAAATCAAAGAGGAGGCCAAACAATTCATGATAATCATCACCTAACAGCGTTTGTAGATTCAATGTGATGCGATTGTGTCGCGTGTAATCAATGATTTTCTGACATTTGACATTGTGCACAGGGCAAGTAATTAGTAAATATTTAATTGTATAGCGCTGATAACCTGGGCAGTGTTGGCAATTTGGGGGAGGAAGGTTGTCGATAATATAATAATGCGTAATTTTTGTATGACCGAGACGGAGGCGTGCTAATACTGTTTCTTTTTATCTACAATTCTGGTGACTAGATATGAAATGTTTGACTTTTGGTTTGATTGGATGCAGATGAAAATGCGGAGCAGCGTCCCACTCGCGCAGGCGCAATATGTTAAATTATTGGTTTATGTAATTTAAAACGTCTGATAAAGGGCTTGGAAGATGGTTTTCTGGAGGAGATCGTAAACTTAATTTTGCGAGTCTGTCGGCTTCAACGTTTCTCGGGATACCGGCGTGTCCCGGGATCCAGATAAATTAGTTTGTGCTGTGTTTGTTATGTAAATATTTGATTAGCTGTCGAATTTTGAAGACTATCGGGTTTCTGCAATTACGAATCGAGGAAATGGCAAAGAGCGAGGCGGACGAATCTGAGCATATGACTACTTCTTTAAGTTTTTCCGCTCTAATATATATTAAGGCTAATACAATTGCTGATAACTCTGCGGTAAACACGCTATTTATACCTGGGAGGCGGAAGTTATTGTTATTTATGCTCGTGCAGTAAGCTCCGCCGGTTCGGCCGTCGCCCCGGGAGCCGTCTGTGTATATGTATGTGTATGTGTTCCTGATATTTATATTCTCCCAGATATTTGAATGATTTGACAAAGGGGATAATTTGATTGTTATATTGTAATGGAATGTAGAGTTCCACATATGCAGGGTTTTTCGAGAGAATTATAAATTAGGGATGCAGATTTACTAGGAGAGATTTCCAGACCCCATTGGTCGCACCATACCTATATATCAATGAGAACTAGTTGTACAATTTTGCTGGCTTGATCGACACTGGAGTGGGAGAACCACACCGCCAGGTCATCAGCGTACATTACAAATTTGAGACCTTTGTCGATCTTGTTAATATGACTGAAAATGTAATTAATCATGATTAAAAATAGGGTTGGGGAGAGGACCGATCCCTGTGGGACACCGTGGTCCTGATTTTGATTTGGAGAATATGTGTTGCCGCACCTTACATTAAAAGTTATATTGTCTAAAAAGTGTATTATAAATTTGGCGAGTCTACCTCGGATTCCGGCCTTATGAACCTTTACTAAAAGTGCGGTCTTATTGACTCTGTCAAACGCAGCTCTCAAATCAAGGAAGAGGGCGACCGTGACCTCTTTTCCTCGAAAGCCACGCTGGACAGAGTCAATAAGACCAACTAAATTGTCCGCAGTGGATCGACCAGGTCGAAAACCACTTTGGAATGGGGAAAGTACATTATTTGATTCGATGTATGTCCTGATACGTCCATTAACCATGCGTTCGGATAGTTTACATGCGCAACTAGTTAGAGAAATAGGGCGATAGCTAGCGGGAGAAGATTTAGGATGCGAGGTTTTAGTATAGGGATTAGCGTACTACTATGCCAAGATTCAGGGAAAGTGCCTTCAAACCACATGGTATTGAAGGCTGTTAGTAAGTTACTGAGACCAGTCTCGGTTAAGTTTTTAAAGCAGGAGTAGTAAATTTGATCTGGCCCTTCAGAAGTTTTACCACATTTACTAATAGCGTATGCTAGTTCTGAGTTGGTGAAGAGAGAGTTATATATTTCTACATTGTTAGAGTCAAAGCCAAGAGATTGAAATTGATCGTTAAGTTGGTTAGTGAAAGTTGGTGTACATTGTTGTGTTGATGATATGTGAGCGTAGTGTTGAGCGAAGTGTGTTGCCACCTCTAGGGGGATCGTGTAAGGTATGTTGTGGATGTGTAAGTGTGGGATTTTGTATGACGGTGGTCTTTTATTTGCAAATGATCTAATTAATGTCCACATTTTTTGAAAGGGAGGCAAATCGATTAAAGGTAGATGAGAATTCCTGCCAAGATTGTTTTTTTTTGCTTTGTTAATTATTGTTTTTGCCAGAGAGCGGGCCCTCCGCACTTCGTTTTCGTTATCTGCGGTAATTTAAAAACACGTTTGAAATTTCCTAAATGATCTTTTCCGGAGGGCCACAGCTCTCTGGCATTCTGTGTTCCACCACGGGGCAGTACGCTGCCCCGGGTGTGTGTGTGTGTGTGTGTGTGTGTGTGTGTGTGTGTGTGTGTGTGTGTGTGTGTGTGTGTGTGTGTGTGTGTGTGTGTGTGTGTGTGTGTGTGTGTGTGTGTGTGTGTGTGTGTGTGTGTGT
>JAXIVJ010005708.1:57500-72049 GCA_036785665.1 Chirona hameri
GCACACACGCACACACGCACACACGCACACACGCACACACGCACACACGCACACACGCACACACGCACACACGCACACACGCACACACGCACACACGCACACACGCACACACGCACACACGCACACACGCACACACGCACACACGCACACACGCACACACGCACACACGCACACACGCACACACGCACACACGCACACACGCACACACGCACACACGCACACACGCACACACGCACACACGCACACACGCACACACGCACACACGCACACACGCACACACGCACACACGCACACACGCACACACGCACACACGCACACACGCACACACGCACACACGCACACACGCACACACGCACACACGCACACACGCACACACGCACACACGCACACACGCACACACGCACACACGCACACACGCACACACGCACACACGCACACACGCACCACGCACACACGCACACACGCACACACGCACACACGCACACACGCACACACGCACACACGCACACACGCACACACGCACACACGCACACACGCACACACGCACACACGCACACACGCACACACGCACACACGCACACACGCACACACGCACACACGCACACACGCACACACGCACACACGCACACACGCACACACGCACACACGCACACACGCACACACGCACACACGCACACACGCACACACGCACACACGCACACACGCACACACGCACACACGCACACACGCACACACGCACACACGCACACACGCACACACGCACACACGCACACACGCACACACGCACACACGCACACACGCACACACGCACACACGCACACACGCACACACGCACACACGCACACACGCACACACGCACACACGCCACACACGCACACACGCACACACGCACACACGCACACACGCACACACGCACACACGCACACACGCACACACGCACACACGCACACACGCACACACGCACACACGCACACACGCACACACGCACAACGCACACACGCACACACGCACACACGCACACACGCACACACGCACACACGCACACACGCACACACGCACACACGCACACACGCACACACGCACACACGCACACACGCACACACGCACACACGCACACACGCACACACGCACACACGCACACACGCACACACGCACACACGCACACACGCACACACGCACACACGCACACACGCACACACGCACACACGCACACACGCACACACGCACACACGCACACACGCACACACGCACACACGCACACACGCACACACGCACACACGCACACACGCACACACGCACACACGCACACACGCACACACGCACACACGCACACACGCACACACGCACACACGCACACACGCACACACGCACACACGCACACACGCACACACGCACACACGCACACACGCACACACGCACACACGCACACACGCACACACGCACACACGCACACACGCACACACGCACACACGCACACACGCACACACGCACACACGCACACACGCACACACGCACACACGCACACACGCACACACGCACACACGCACACACGCACACACGCACACACGCACACACGCACACACGCACACACGCACACACGCACACACGCACACACGCACACACGCACACACGCACACACGCACACACGCACACACGCACACACGCACACACGCACACACGCACACACGCACACACGCACACACGCACACACGCACACACGCACACACGCACACACGCACACACGCACACACGCACACACGCACACACGCACACACGCACACACGCACACACGCACACACGCACACACGCACACACGCACACACGCACACACGCACACACGCACACACGCACACACGCACACACGCACACACGCACACACGCACACACGCACACACGCACACACGCACACACGCACACACGCACACACGCACACACGCACACACGCACACACGCACACACGCACACACGCACACACGCACACACGCACACACGCACACCGCACACACGCACACACGCACACACGCACACACGCACACACGCACACACGCACACACGCACACACGCACACACGCACACACGCACACACGCACACACGCACACACGCACACACGCACACACGCACACACGCGCACACGCGCACACGCGCACACGCGCACACGCGCACACGCGCACACGCGCACACGCGCACACGCGCACACGCGCACACGCGCACACGCACACACGCCACACACACACACACACACACACACACACACACACACACACACACACACACACACACACACACACACACACACACACACACACACACACACACACACACACACACACACACACACACACACACACACACACACACACACACACACACACACACACACACACACACACACACACACACACACACACACACACACACACACACACACACACACACACACACACACACACACACACACACACACACACACACACACACACACACACACACACACACACACACACACACACACACACACACACACACACACACACACACACACACACACACACACACACACACACACACACACACACACACACACACACACACACACACACACACACACACACACACACACACACACACACACACACACACACACACACACACACACACACACACACACACACACACACACACACACACACACACACACACACACACACACACACACACACACACACACACACACACACACACACACACACACACACACACACACACACACACACACACACACACACACACACACACACACACACACACACACACACACACACACACACACACACACACACACACACACACACACACACACACACACACACACACACACACACACACACACACACACACACACACACACACACACACACACACACACACACACACACACACACACACACACACACACACACACACACACACACACACACACACACACACACACACACACACACACACACACACACACACACACACACACACACACACACACACACACACACACACACACACACACACACACACACACACACACACACACCACACACACACACACACACACACACACACACACACACACACACACACACACACACACACACACACACACACACACACACACACACACACACACACACACACACACACACACACACACACACACACACACACACACACACACACACACACACACACACACACACACACACACACACACACACACACACACACACACACACACACACACACACACACACACACACACACACACACACACACACACACACACACACACACACACACACACACACACACACACACACACACACACACACACACACACACACACACACACACACACACACACACACACACACACACACACACACACACACACACACACACACACACACACACACACACACACACACACACACACACACACACACACACACACACACACACACACACACACACACACACACACACACACACACACACACACACACACACACACACACACACACACACACACACACACACACACACACACACACACACACACACACACACACACACACACACACACACACACACACACACACACACACACACACACACACACACACACACACACACACACACACACACACACACACACACACACACACACACACACACACACACACACACACACACACACACACACACACACACACACACACACACACACACACACACACACACACACACACACACACACACACACACACACACACACACACACACACACACACACACACACACACACACACACACACACACACACACACACACACACACACACACACACACACACACACACACACACACACACACACACACACACACACACACACACACACACACACACACACACACCACACACACACACACACACACACACACACACACACACACACACACACACACACACACACACACACACACACACACACACACACACACACACACACACACACACACACACACACACACACACACACACACACACACACACACACACACACACACACACACACACACACACACACACACACACACACACACACACACACACACCACACACACACACACACACACACACACACACACACACACACACACACACACACACACACACACACACACACACACACACACACACACACACACACACACACACACACACACACACACACACACACACACACACACACACACACACACACACACACACACACACACACACACACACACACACCACACACACACACACACACACACACACACACACACACACACACACCACACACACACACACACACACACACACACACACACACACACACACACACACACACACACACACACACACACACACACACACACACACACACACACACACACACACACACACACACACACACACACACACACACACACACACACACACACACACACACACACACACACACACACACACACACACACACACACACACACACACACACACACACACACACACACACACACACACACACACACACACACACACACACACACACACACACACACACACACACACACACACACACACACACACACACACACACACACACACACACACACACACACACACACACACACACACACACACACACACACACACACACACACACACACACACACACACACACACACACACACACACACACACACACACACACACACACACACACACACACACACACACACACACACACACACACACACCACACACACACACACACACACACACACACACACACACACACACACACACACACACACACACACACACACACACACACACACACACACACACACACACACACACACACACACACACACACACACACACACACACACACACACACACACACACACACACACACACACACACACACACACACACACACACACACACACACACACACACACACACACACACACACACACACACACACACACACACACACACACACACACACACACACACACACACACACACACACACACACACACACACACACACACACACACACACACACACACACACACACAACACACACACACACACACACACACACACACACACACACACACACACACACACACACACACACACACACACACACACACACACACACACACACACACACACACACACACACACACACACACACACACACACACACACACACACACACACACACACACACACACACACACACACACACACACACACACACACACACACACACACACACACACACACACACACACACACACACACACACACACACACACACACACACACACACACACACACACACACACACACACACACACACACACACACACACACACACACACACACACACACACACACACACACACACACACACACACACACACGGCGATAGACAATTTGCGCCGGTCGGCCGGTCGGTTCTGTGGACAGCTATCGGAAAGTGAATGTCTGCCGTAATGCGTGCTGAAATTGTGTGCTGCCGTGTATGATTATAATGAATATGGGAATAGGCATACGCCGCACGCCAACGATTGATTAGATACGCTTGCAAATGCTAGTAATGTTAGTACGCAAGAGGTCTGAAGAAGAAAAAAAACGCGGCAAGGTAGCAATGCTGTCTCTAGCATGGCTTCTAGTGCATTCGTAGTTCGTACTGCATAGGTTCGACGTATTCACTGCATGGAGAGGGTCACAGAGGTGGAAAAAACATCGAGGCTGACACCGACGAAGAGTCAGGCTAACTCACTTCCATTTTTCGCGCTGTTATGGCCAATTACTCTAAAAATAGGTTTTTCTCACGCCTCGGTGACTAACACATTTATAAAAATCGTCACTCTGGCACATTTTGTAAACATGCAACACATTTGTCAACACGCAGCACATAGTGTCAACTCACAGCCATGGGCGGAGAATGCGGAGAATGCGGTATGGCAGGTATGGCCATGGCCACACCATCTTGAAAGTTGGTGTGCAGTGCCACACCAACTTCCTGACATGATTTTTACTTTTGAATGTGACATTTTATGAGTTACTGGTCAAAAATGTAAAAAAATAGACTAATGCAAGCCTGACTTTGCCAAATTTATCAAACAATCAAGCACATATTGTTATAGGTAAAATGTATATTGAGACCTAAAGGTAAGTACTTATATTAAAATTGCAATTCAGTAATGGGAGTTAGTCTTACACACCAAAAATGGAAAAAGTGACTTAATACAAGCCTGACAAAACAATATCAAGCAACAACGCACATAGCGACAAAAGGATTTCCTAAATACAGCAATAGATCACAGAACATAGCAAATCCAATTAAAATTTCACAGCTAGTAACAAAATGTATCCCAATAATATTATCCGTTTCATTGAAGAAGTCTTCAAACTCATACTCATTCTCAGGCATCAATTTATATTAGGCACAAACGATTTCCCAAAACCTCAAATTGGTACATAAAACAATGATATTCCAGCAAAGCATTACATAAATATACCCTAAGTTCATAAGTTACCCATCAATTTTACAATACTACATGCATTTTTACAACTAATATAAAATAATGCATATTTGTTGTGCATCTTAGACCTTAGTCCCTTCAATCTTAGATGTGGTGAACACGTACCAATAGCAATTAAATATTTCATCTTTCTTGCGCCATCAAAAGTGCATTCTATATACTATCCAGTACTATAGAAATCGTTTTTTTTTTTGGCAGAAGACAAAACGAAATTTGTGCGGAGAATAAAGGAAGACCGAAAAATAGTAGTTTCTCTTTCCAAAGTGCTTTCAAAGTAAAAACTATTATATGACCGTGGTAAAAACCAATGCCCTATAACAAGGTAAGGACACGAGCTATTTTACCTTTAACTCGGGGACCACCGGATGACGTCACTGGCGGCAGCCGGCTGGAGGCCAGCAGCCGCCGGCCCACAGGCGGATCCAGGGAAGGGGGGGGGGAGGGGAGGGGGGGCATCAGGGGAAAAATGCCCCCTCCCAGAATCTGGGGTTGACACAACTTTCGCAATTGCTTATACGAATTTGAAAAATAGGAGTGAATTCCATTAAAGGAATACGGGTTTCCGTCCTGAAAGGAAATGCACTCTTTTACACTTGTATGAGCTTTACACACGTTTAAAACTTATACCATGGACCTCAATGCTCATTTAGTCCATTATTTCAGTAATTATCAGCGTTAATATTTTGGGCGTTTTTCGAGACTTGTTTCAGATAACGAGTACTTGATCGGCATTACTGTCCATCTTTTTTATCTTAGAATCTGCATCAAATTCGATGGTGCAGTAATCTGCGCGACTGAGACAAAATGGCGGTTACAAACTCAGAAGCAAGCTGCCGCAAGAGGGTTTATTTACTGTTTACTATAGCACGTTCACTATAAAAAATGGTCACATGACCGTGAGGAAAAAATCCAAGATGGAGGCCAATTCCTCGCCAGGACACTTCTCCCGAAGCTTACCTTTACATGAAGATAAGCCTGAAATTGTGAAATTGCGTGAAATTGCTATGTAAACATATTGCCTTGATGTAAACCATCTTGGCATACGTGATAATTCGTGCGCTCTTTGCCATCTGGATGACGATTGTAGAAGGAGTTACTAAATTAAAGACGCTCTAAGCCGGGCAAGTAATGCCATGCATTTTTTCGTTTTTGATCAGTTTTAGAGTTTAATTATCTGCAAGTCCTACACTGGATCACAACAAGATTATTCAATTCAATTATTACGGGACTCTTTATTACTACATACTGTTCGTTCGGGTTTTGTGGTTTTGTGGGGGTTTTCCTTGCGGCGTTTAGCGTTGAGAATTTGGTGGTGTCGTATTAATTTTTGCCATGAAAATGTTTGAAACATATCGAATTGTATGGGACAAACTAGGTAACTGCTGCTGTTGTTGGAGAAACAAGTTTATTTTATCATATATTGCTTATTGTAACCGGAAATATGCCATAAGTGAGGTGTTTTCATTAACATAAATGAGATGACTGGCTCTGCCTCAGCCAGTACTGCAGAAAGCACGCAGTGGCATCAACGCGCACTATGAAATGTCCTTACGTGCAGAAGAGGTATTTTCCATTAAAATGTGACTACCGTGTGACTTCTACTACCTTTATAAGTAAGTTGTACTATGTACTCAATTATTCTGGGAAAAAAAACGTATAATGCCTTTAACCCTCGCCCGGGTAGGGCAAAATCACTACGTGTTCGGGTAGGGGGTGTTTGTTTTGTTTTTTGTTCGGGTAGGGGGTGGTTGGTACGCCCCCCCCTTAGCGTTTCACCTCTAATTGAGTTAAAGCTTCGATTCAAAGACGAGCGTGTTGCTTGTGACGAGAGGAAGCCGATGACACCCAATTTGAAGGTCTTGAGTCATTAAGTGACCTCTGAGGTCATGTCAATGACCCAAGTGTCATCAAAATTGAACATGCGTATAAATTGCATTTTATCGTGCTAGAATCGTGAATGAGCATATCATAATGCTTAATGGGGGCCAAATTCGTAATCAGCGTCACAAAATGACCTAAAAATTGCCAAACTCCAAAAAAGTCATTTCAGGTCATCTGAGGTCAGTGACCTCGGTTGACCTGTGGAAGCACATGACCCCAGTGGAACATATAATTATGCAAAATGGATCCCAAATTTGAAATCAGCGTCACAAAATGTCCTAGAAACCGCCAGAAGCCCAAAATCGTCATCAGAGGTCATCGGAGGTCAATAACCTCAGTTGACCTCTGAAAAGGTGAATCGAGGTCACAATCTCAGTGGAAATCACAACTGTCACCTGGAAACACCTGTGCATATGCTCCTGAACAACAAACACTCGAAAACTGCAGAAGCTACAAGCATCGATACTGCGGGACGCCAGTTGCGCCTGCCATGACCTTGAGAAACAGGTCATAGGTCACGGGTCATGTTGGTTGGAAATTCAGAATTTTCCGAGTATGTGAGATTTTTTCCCTTCAAAAGTAGGGTACTGAAAGTTGCATCAAAATTGGTTTGAAACTACGCGAGTTATTCCAGAAAAACCGAAGGGGGTGGCATCCACCCCCCCTACCCGGGCGAGGGCTAACCCTATTAGTGGCAGGAAGGGGGGGGGGCAGATTCTGCCCAACCCTCAGGTTTTTCGCAGAAGTGCTCGAAAAGGCTTCGATATCTACTAATGAAACTAAAAAATAGCCAAAATCTTGCAAACATGGCTATATTCATGTATTTTAACCCGCGCGGCGCTGGGTCTCCATCCGAACGTCCGGTGCTGGGGGTAAATTTTACCCCCCCCCCCCCCCCTCGTATCTTCCGAACCAATAACCGCAGCGAGACGCGCAAGGCGGCGATCGAAAGCTCTCAGTGAGAAGAATCTAACGCGTACCCGAAATTATTAACATAAGGTCACATGTCAGGTCACGGTCAGGTCAAGGGTCAAAATGTAAGTATTTGGGTTTTTGGGCTATACTTTCCATCCAAAGCCTTGTATTGCAACTATTATCTCACAAAGTGCTTCCAAATGTATAATGCATCTCCCGCATAAGTAAAGTGAAATTTTAAGCAAAGGTCAAGGTCAGGGTCATGTCACAAAAGGTCACAGGTTTACGAAAGCCATGCGACCTTTGTTGTATGAGTTATTTTACACGTATAATTCGATAGAAGCAGCCATTTTCACAGCCTGACACCATATAATCGCCCTCAGGTTAAGGTCAGGTCACAATAAGGTCAAAATTTGAAATTGATTAATCTAAATAAACATTGCATGTTTCTAGACTAGTTTTGTCTTCGAAATACAGTGGTGGCATTTATTTGTCTGTATCTAGTCAGTAAAAGCCAAAAAACTCAATTAAAAAAATGACGTCATGAGTTACTTATTCTTAGAGAGCCATAAGACAGTCAAAAATATAGAAATTGCTTTGAAATTTGGTTTGAACATCGTTCATACTCGGTTTTCTAATATATCTTCCGGTTTTTTGAAAATCTTCAAACAAAAAACTTTTGTGGAAATTCTTCCCAAAAAATCAGTTCTTTGCATTTTTGGGGATCAAAACCCCCAAAATTTTGAACATCCGAGATAGTAATTTTAAAGACAATGTTATTTCCTTTCTTGTGACGCCTTTTATTTGCGATTTGCATCAATACGCTATTTTCTACGATTTTTCAAACATTTAACGTTTTTTCACCAAAAATGACATGTCATGACGTCACTAAAACGTCATTATCTCCTCAAAATTCTCACGTATTTCAAGAAAATTGTTGTACAAGATGTAGAATTGATGCACCATAAGGTACCACAAGTTTCACTTCGATATCTGTCATAGTTTTCAAGTTATGGAGAAAATACGAGAGAGGGGTAAAATTTACCCCCCAGCGCCGCGAGGGTTGGTCAAGTCTTAATTTATAACAAATCATCCCAGGATTGCAATAGTATCAAAGGTACTTACCACCACTTCGTCAATGACGTCACCAAACTCCACCGCCGACTAGACTGCTCCGCCCGGCCGATCTGTGTTTACTGCTCGGGTCAATGACCTTGAGAATACACACGAAACTGATAAACCCGGCCAATTGGGGACCGGTCTGAAATTGATACTGGAGGTATTTTAGGGCCAAAGAACACGATTAAAATGGTCTAGCAAAGTCGGGACCGGGTTTCGGTCCCGACTCCGCAAATAGCTCCCGAACCCATGAAATTTTTGGACTTTTCCTAGAATTGAATTTTCCATATGAAGTCAAAATTTTGAGTTCCTAACCTTAACAGAGGCTGTTCCAGGGCCCAGTTTTGGGAAGATTTGTTCTATGACATTTGGCGATAATACGGAGATGCGGTCTTCACGGATTCTCCTAACTGCCTGAAGTATGAAGGAGTTACATAGGTTTACGGTGATTGGAACAGGTGCAAATTAGTTGATGTTAGTGAACTATAATAAATATTGCACGGTAGAGGCGGTTTCAGGGACTTGAAAAGGGGAGGTTTACAGGAAGTTATTTTTAATCTATTTTTCCTCCCTTTTTCGGTAACATGGCACCGCTTATGGATGCAAATATGCTTTACAACTGTTGTGTCCGATGTCACAATAGCGCAGGATTTCATTAATCGAGAAAAGAAGAAAAATGCGCTTTTATCAGGGATTTATTTTATCCCCAAATTTAGTGACCTGAAAACGCCTATGATTTTTGAATTTTCATAAGTCACCATCATATATCAATCCCCAATTCAATCTCTATCGATCCCAATTAGTTGCGTTGAAATAAGTTGATAAACATGACAGCTGTATTTTATTACAAATACCTTTAATATTTGTAGTTTTTGCCCCCCTGTTGGCCCCTATCAAAATTTCGGATTTTTTATTTATAGAAATTTAGATCGTGTTGCGGGAAATCAAACACAGTTTGATTTTTGAAAATCTGACGGGAGATCTCGAGATATCCGGGGGGCGGAATCCGCCCCCCCCCCCACCTGCCGGATTTGTGGCAGGGGGGGGGGGGCTGGCGGATTCCGCTCCCCGGATATCTCGAGATCTACCCGTCAGATTTTCAAAAATCAAACTGTGTTTGATTTCCCGCAACACGATCTACATTTCTAAAAAAATAAAAATCCGATAGGGGTAGCCAGGAGCCTGCTACTAATAGGGTTAAGTGTTTGGCAGAGGCTCTCCTTGGCGGTAATTGCTGGCACTGGTGGATCCAGGGGGAGGCATCAGGGGAAAATTCCCCCCGCCCACAGGAATATGGGAGGGGCATTCAATACCAGTATTCCCCCCGTGCGTCCTCTGCACTGAACGTGAAAAACAATGATCTTAGGAGAAAACTTCATGAAAACGGAAAACGGGGGGGGGGGGGTCAGAATCTCCCTCCCGCCCGGATTCTTTCAATAACTAACTTTAACTAATCTTAACAATAACTATGATAGATACTAATGTGAAACTTTCAGTACCTTTTTCTATATCAATTTTACGTCTTTTCCCTAATTTTCAATGAGATTGGTGCAGTATCGTGGGAGATAATGACGTTTTAATGACGTCATACCATGCCATTTTTTTGTGTGGAAAAACGATAAATGTTTGAACAATTGTAGAAAATAAAGTTTTGAAGCAAATTGCAAAACAAAAAACGTCAAAGGAAAGGGAATGGAATTCTCTTCAAAATAGTAATCTATGATTTGCGAATTTTGTGTTTTTGACCCCATATTTTTTATTTGGGAACAAAATTCAATTCGGGAACATTTTTGTTGGTGAATTTGAAGTGAATTTCTTAATCCAATACCAAAATAAGGTGACCGGCCCAAATCCGCGGAGGTAAAAAAATGAGGGGATCTTTTACCAAAAAAAACTGACCCCTCCCCCTCTCTCACACGAAGAGAGGCTGGATCTGCCAGTGCGCCGGCCACACCAACTTTTGACACGATTCTCCACCCATGCACACAGCACATTTTGTCAACACAACACATTTTGTGATCGTTACAATGAGTGCTACACACACTAGCGGATGCAGGGGGGGGGGGGGGAGGGGGGAACGGTAGCCGCCATACACCCCCCCCCCCCCCCTCTAAAAAAAAACGCCTGAAATCAGCACAAAATGTAGACATTTCCTAACATTAAAGCCAATCTAAGCAACTTTTACTAAGGGAAGTTTGTTTGAAATCAACTATCAATGCATAAGCAAGCGATATCCGATGAGGTTTCTCAATTGTGACAATTTTTGGAATTTGCCCCCCAAACCACTGGTGGTCCCCCGCCCTCCCCCCTCCCCAAAACCACCGTTCTGCATCTGCCAATGGCTACACATGAAGATGGTTGTTTCTGAATAATTGTACTCCAAAACCATGTGGCATTGCAACATCTACTGATATTTGTTGTTCCTATTGTTACAAGGATGCAAGAATAACAAGATGTTTCCACATTCAATGATGACATCACTTGCCACTAGCGGATCCATAGGGGGAGGGGGGAGGGGCAGTGGTGGCCATGGCCCCCAAACCACCTGAAATCGTCAACAAAATCGACACATTTTCTGATATAGAAGACAATCTAAGCAACTTTTACCAAGTGAAGTTTATTTTAAATCAGCTATCAGTGCATAAGCAAGCGAAATCCGATGAGTTTTCAAAATTGTGTGATAATTTTTGGGAATTTGACCCCAAACCACTTATGCCACCCCCCACCCCGAAAAAAAACATCGTTCTGGATACGCCAATGTCACTTGCTGCTTTCTTGGGTGCTGCAAATTAGCTTTGGACAATTGATGTTTTGCCTATTTGATGTAATGGAATCAAGGCATCATTAAATATTCTACAAATAATATCGAAAACACCATTATTATTTTTGGTTCTGGACAAATGAGAGCAATGCTAGGATCCTTCTAGAATATTGAATCCTGATAGGACCTGGATGCCTAGGATCTTGACACGTCTGGACCAATGCGAAGTACTGGGACCCGCAGCTGCTATGGTACACACTATGATCTGGCTTATCCTCTCCTCTAGCATATGATTGTCAGCAAATTAAGAAACAAAAATAAATGCATTTAAACTGCATTACTGAGAGCTTCAAAATTATATATTGATGCATTGGCTCACCATATCTAATGGCTGATGTTAAGCAAACATACATTTTAGCTCTTTGCGGAGGAAAATAGATGTTTGCTTAACCCGCGCGGCGCCGGGGTCTCCATCCGAACGCCCGGTGCTGGGGGGGTAAATTTTACCCCCCCCCCTCGTATCTCCCGAACCAATAACCGCAGCGAAACGCGCAAGGCGGCGATCGAAAGCTCTCAGTAAGAAGAATCTAACGCGTACCCGTAATTCTTAAAATAAGGTCACATGTCAGGTCACGGTCAGGTTAAGTGTCAAAATTTAAGTATTTGGGTTTTTGGGCTATACTTTCCATCCAAAGCCTAATATTGCAACTATTATCTGGCAAAGTGCTCCCAACTGTATAATGCATCTCCTGCATAAGTAAAAGTGAAATTGTAAGCAAAGGCCAAGGTCAAGATCAGGTCACAAAAGGTCACAGGTCTACGAAAGCCATGCGACACATGTTGTATGGGTTATTTTACACGTATAATTCGATAGAAGCAGCTATTTTTACAGCCTGACCCCATATAATGGTCCTCAGGTCAAGGTCAGGTCATAATAAGGACAATTTTTTTAAATGAATTAATCTAAATAAACATTGCATGTTACTAGACTAGTTTTGTCTTAGAAATACAGTGGTGACATGTATTTGCCTGTATCTGGTCAGTAAAAGCCAAAAAACGAAAATTCAAAAAATGACGTCATGAGTTACTTATACTTCGAGAGCTATAAGTCAGTCAAAAATAAAGATATTGCTTTGAAATTTGGTTTCAGCATCGTTCATACTCGGTTTTCTATTACATCTTCCGGTTTTGTGAAAA